>MJUT01042295.1:103817-122957 GCA_002080005.1 Gigantidas platifrons | reverse complement strand
TTATACAGGATTCTGGTTTATTCAGAGTTTGGTTTATACAGGATTCTGGTTTATTCAGAGTTTGGTTTATACAGGATTCTGGTTTATTCAGAGTTTGGTTTATACAGGATTCTGGTTTATTCAGAGTTTGGTTTATACAGGATTCTGGTTTATTCAGAGTTTGGTTTATACAGGATTCTGGTTTATTCAGAGTTTGGTTTAGACAGGATTCACTGTATATATATAAAGGTAGTTTCACTCCATTACAATAACATTATCATACATGTATTTGCATAAAGAATCATTTGACTACTAATTTTATTTGGTTCTAAAATATTCTTGTATTTTATAACAGGAGGACGCAGAACACAGGAAAAAACAACTTGAGAAGATGTTAGACGAACATGCAGAAATTGTTCAAGAGATCGGACGGTCATCTTCACGGGACAATTTAGCAGAAGACAATAGAGATCATTGATATCACTTGTTATTATCGTAGCAAAACTTTAAAGTGTTCTTCCAAAAGACACGGCTTTGGAAACAATTCATCTACATCATCTTAAAATGCAAAGAAATAATGTCATCCTGGAAAATTACAAGAAACAAGAAATCTGATGCTTAATATATAAAGAGTCTTGTTTATAAGATGTTTGTGTGCTTGTATTTAGAAGATGTGAACTATCGTTTGATAACTCTGTTAGTTTATTATAAATACAGGTGATTTTTATATTAAAAATAAATATTTATTGAAAAAAAAATTGTTGAAATTTTCTAGATTTGATAGAGTATATTTTTTACCATTCTACAAAGTGGGTAGCAAATAAAAGGTTCCAAAACGTTTTCTTTATTGACTAAAAAAAAACAACATCTGATTTGGTTTGAATTTGAATTTAAAGATATGATTTGAGTGTATCTTCAATTAACAGAAGGATACTTTCCAACCATTCTAGGAAATACAAGATAAGAGTTCCCACTTTAAGTTTTACAATTATATATGTTTTGACATAAATTCTTTTAACAGTGCACAGTAAGTTTTATTGATAAAATTAGAGATCTTCAACGTTTTATATGATATATACAAAAATAATAATTTTTTTAATTGAAATGTTAAAAATTTAGGAGGGAACCTACTTCTCAACGAGGGTTACATATCAAATTTTTTTGCATAATTATTTTTTTTTGTAGGTAAAATTTGATTTTCAGTGATCAAATAGAAAAACTTTTAAAAAATACACTTACATTTTTTTTTTGTATAATTAATTTTTTTAGCTAAAATTAGATTTTCAGTGATCAAATAGAAAAACTTAACAAAAATATATATATTGCTATACTTCCATTATTTTATTTGGTAAAAACAAATTCTGAACAAAAACGTACTATGGGATTCATTCTTTAGAAAAGATATTTTCAGAAAACACTTTCAACAACTATAATAAATAGCAAAAATGTATCAAAAATAACTTGCTAACCTTATAATTGTACTTAATAAAAGCATACTTAAGCCAAAAGCTATTTTGAAGTGTGACAGAATTTCTTTTCATATTTTTAGCTCACTACCCAGAGGCAGCTTTTGCTGGTATAATACATCTATGATAAATTTAAACATAAAAATCAATCGAGTGCTTTTTGTAAGAATGGTCAAACTAATTGATTGATATTAGCTTCGGATGTCTTACTTTGGCGATTTATTATTTTTGGAATTGTGTATGGTAGTCGACAGGAAGTGAAATCAAAATGGCTGCCATAAATCAATATTATCGTCAAAGTAGATTGTCTTATTAAATCTTTTAATATAAATGGATGGGTTTTTTTTGGTTTTCTTTTTTTTTGTGAAAAATTTATATGTGAATAAAGATGCCAGTCAACCTTTTTCACTTTATTATTAGATACTCATGAAATATAATCATTGATTGATTGATTAGATAGACATTTTGCTAATTTCTAAATATAATATATAATGAAAATTTGTAAATATAGTGGGACCTGTCTAAGCCCAACCCGGACCAAACTGGAATCCTGTATAAACCAAATTTGAATTTATTAAGTCCCAATGTAGGAAATCTTTAATTATATCCGCACTCGTAGAGAGGGGGCTATATTGCAATCACCTTGTCCGTTTGTCCGTCCGTTCACACTTTCGTAACAGATATCTCAGCTTCTACTGGAAGAAATGATTTTATCTTTGATATATGGCTTTGGCATGGTAACTTGTACCGTGTCTCCCCTTTCCAGGTTTACCGCACATCTACTTCCTGTTTACCGTGCGACTTACAAATGAAGGAGTGGGGATATTCTTAACACGACGTAGCGTGCAACATCTTGTTTATACCTGAATAAACCAAACATCAGTCTTTTCCAAACACATTTGCTGGTCACAAGAAGGTTCTGTTTAGACAGGTTTCACTGTGTATAAGAATATAAACGAAGATTTAGAGAGGAGAAAAAAGGGTATTACATGTACTTGTAATTATAATGCTAAATTTTTACCATCATGTCTC
This sequence comes from Gigantidas platifrons, assembly GCA_002080005.1. NCBI lineage: Eukaryota > Metazoa > Mollusca > Bivalvia > Mytilida > Modiolidae > Gigantidas > Gigantidas platifrons. Next base: position 120,480 of record MJUT01042295.1, on the reverse strand, counting down.
ATTCTGTATTTATTATTTATTGTGTATATATATTTATTAACAATCTAACTGAAGTTAGATGTAGCAATAAGAAGTTGGTGATACATTGTATTACAATAGTATATGATTTGTTTAAGGGGAAATGCATGTAATAGCAAAAATAAGGGGTTGTATAATATGAATGGAGTTTAACATTGTTTTTTTTTTCCCATCATTTTACATTACATAAAAGTTTTAATTAGACATGTTTGTTAAATTAGGTCATTTTGTATTCATTGAAATTGTCTAAAAAAATGGAATTATTTTAGGACAATACTTTCATATTTACTCATTTTGTAAATAACCATAATGGTCTTCATGCAATTTGTTTCATTTATCAATTTTCATTCCAAAATTTCATTTTTTATCATTTTTTTTTTTGAAGATTCTTAGCCATCTCTCTTTAAAAAATTCCTTAATGATACTGAAGTTACACTGTACATTTTAGCTGCTACAGGAAGCCACTCAAAGTTCTTTAAACTGGACAGGCCATTGAAGTTTCTTTAACACAATTTGTTGAAATTATTCAAACATTTATAATATTATATAAATCATATTTTGATATGTTTATTATTAGAACAAAAATATATGTCAATTTTTTTTTTTTAATTCAAATTGATTTGCAGGTTTAAAACATGAGTGTTTAATATTCACGATGATTACATACGAGTACACCGCATGATTTTAGAATCGTAATGAGTTGATTTAAGGGACATTGTATACATATCAATTAATTTTGTAGTGGAGTGATCATGTAACTTAGAAAATGAAAATTATGCTTCAAACATGTTTATTTGAAGAGCATTAATCAAACATTTTTGCTCCCAAATCTGTCATAAAATAGTGAAATTTTGAGGAAATCTAGTACCTCCTTATGATAATTTTAAAGAACCATGGATAATAACATAGCTACATTCATTTCTCATAATGAAATATAAAATTAGAAATCTTAATGTCAAGGCTATATTGTTCTTGACATAGAGGTCACTTGTCATAAAGAATTTTGTAAAACTTTTTTTTTGTAACAAAAGGTCAAGGTAATATTATTCTTCACATAGGTATTCAACACTGAACAGCAAGAATCATATAACCTTGACCTTCTAAGGTCAACTATCACAAGAATTTTCTATGTAATATTTTTCACATTGGTATTCAACATGAAGAATTAAAGATATATAGAGAATAATATAACCTTGACCTTCTGAAGTCAACTATCAATTTTTTTTTTATGTAATTTTATTCTTCACACTGAATACATTGGTCAATAAATTTTTGTATTGGAAGATCAAGGATGACATGTATTGCTCATTACACTGAAAACCAATATCAAGTTTGCAGAAAAGTTTGTACAACTTTCTTAAATGCGACTTTTGTGAATGTAAAGCAAAAATATTTATACATTTACAATACTAGTTTGTTTTAGCCAATGCTATTGTATATCTCTAAAAAAAATTATATTTTGATTTTATAATCTAGTGTAGATAAGCTGACATGCATTTTACCCAATTGTATAAATATTATTGTCAAATGATATCCTTCATAAGTTTCTGTACTTATTAATAAGAACATCAAGATTTTAGAATTTTGTTGTGTTGGCCTGATATTGTTATTTCTTTGTTGTCCATATACAGTCCAACCTATCTTAACTGCACCCTGAAATAAACCCAAATCCTGAATAAACCAGTTTTTCAATAAAGTCTCAATTGCGGAAATCTTTGTAAATTTAACCTGTGTATACCGAAAACCTGTGTGTTCCTGAGCACAAATTGCTATGGCAGCAAATTCTATCTCATCACAATGATGAACACTTATATAAAGACATATTTTTTGTCTTGTATTCATGCATTCCAACCTAGTTTTTTCGGCTCAAGTATATTGTCTTTTGTTTCTTCAATCTATTAAAATTGGCAAGAGTTAAAATTAACTATTATGGAGATCAACAATTTTTTATTTCATGATTGTGTTCACATCAAAAATCAACATTTAAAATGAGTGCATTTCTGCTGGTTTTTGTTTTCACAAATTTATTGTACTCACGAAGATACTGAAAATAACCACATATACAGTATCCCTTTATGCATTACATCACTTTGATAAGACAGCATTTACATACATAAATATAAACTTGATGTATATTTTACACACAAACAACAATTTCTGTTATGTCTACTTTAAGGTCAATTTTTTCAGGAACTAGAAACTTTAAATTTGGATACATCTTGTAATAGAACACTATTCCTACACATAAATATATATATATAAACTTGGCTGGCTGTGGAACCACAGCTATAAATATTTTATTATTTTGAACCAATAAAAAAGGCACAGTTAAGAGCTATGGTTCTGCAGCTAGATTACAAATAATGGGGGGGGGGGGATTGCATCATTTTTACTCATTTATAGACAAAATTTATATGAAAAATTATGGGGAAGAGGTTATGTCATAATTTAATGACTTTTGTGTGGTGATCATATTATAGAACTATTTGACTTTTAAAATTTTGATTGTGAATTATTACCATTGGGTCAATGTATACATGTTTTGTGTGATACTAGAAACGAAACTGAAGAATTATTCAGTTATTTTCCTTGCACATGAATAAAATTATTTTATGTATAATGTAGATCTGATTTTGTTGTTGTTGTTTGTTTTTTTTTTACCTCATATTCACTAGAGAACCAGACTGTAATCCTTGATATGTCTCATCTTCTGCTATATAGATGTTGTCCTTTCACTAACAAGAGTTTGAAGATACCAAAGGTGTAATCAGAGTCTGTAAATCGAAGAAGAAAAGACAACACAATGGCCAAAAGAAAAAGGACAAACAAAGATCTACAAAACATACATATAAAACTAAATAATTCTTACTTTGGTGATTTTGTTGATTGCATCTATCCCATTGAGCTTGAAATAAATGATACCACAGACACAGCTATATCTGCTGCATACCTTGACCTACACCTCAAAACTGAAAGTAAGGGCCAGTTAAGAAGAAACTTTATGACAATGGAGATTATTTTCCCATTGTGAATTCTCCATTTATATGTAGCAGTATTCCAGCAGCCCCTCACTTGCATATGGAGTATATATATCTCAGTTGATCTGATATTTCAAAGCTTGTGGTTGCTATCGGGATTTCCTTGATAGAATGTTGCTGCTAACAAGGAAGCTACTGAACCAAGGGTTTCTATTGGCTAAGTTGAAGTCATCACTTTGAAAATGTTATGGTCACCATCATGACTTAGTTAACTGTTACAGAACATCTGTCTCACAAATGACCATGGATATATTCCACTTGTCATAATCACTATTGGTCCTCTCCTCATTTATGACATCACCAGATTTGTAAATATAGTAACATGACGAGTGCCACTAGCACCTGAGTTCACCCAGAGTGTTTAGTAGGGTACATGTTGCTCAATCTTTAGTTTTCTACATAGTGTTTTGCAGATCTTTATTTGTTTTGTCCTTTTTCTTTTGGCCATTGTATTGCATTGTCTGTTCTTCAATTTATGGCTTCTGATTACCCTTTGATATCTTCAAACTTTTCTTTAGTCAAAGTTACAGAAATGCAATCAGTGCCTATCTCCACTAATGTTGTGGGCTCAAATCTCGCTCATGGTAAGGTTTACTCGATACAACAGGTGATAAAGTTTGTCTGACTTGCGGCAGGTCAGTGGTTTTCTCCGGATACTCCTGTTTTCTCCACCAATAAAACTTACCTCCACGATATAACTGGTATATTTTTGAAAGTGGCATTAAATACCATAGCTCTAAAGTTTGTACAGTGATGGTAAAAAATTCCACCAATATCATCTAAACAAACAACTACCTAATACATCAAATCATTAAATACAAAAAGACCACGATTTATACTAATGGAAGTACGGTTCCTGACTTGGGGCAGTCACAAAAATAATGGGTTTTTTAAATCTGTTAATAGGATCCCTATCGACACTTGATAGTTTGATCTGCAATACCAATACACAAAGAAACCCAAAAAAATAATGAAGTAAAATCCTACACAGATTTATATCTACTCGTAGAGACCAACCACTATGACAATGATGCACAAACACATAAAATGGACAGTTCAATTATATAGCAGGGTCAGTGAATTCTCGTAGTTAATTGATTACTACAAATGTAGCTTATCAGAAGGTAGAAAAATCAGAACTTTTACGAAAAAAAAAATTTATCACTGATATCTCAGAAACTTAGAAAATTCATATTCAATTGTTTTGTTAGATGTCGAGGTAAATTTATTTTTTACATAGCCTGAATACCGAGGTCAACTGTCAATAATTTTGTAACTGAAGGTCAAGGTGCTAATAAACATTATCAGTCCTGAAAGGTCGGTTATGCTGCCTTAGAGGTCAGATGGGAGACCTGTTAAACGGTGAGGTAATACATTGTATACGGAGGTGAATTGTCGCGTCGCAGGGGAGCTAGGTTTGGAGAAATAGAGAAAAGTTTTACTGAAGTTAAAAGAGCAAATCGGCAGCAGCGAGACGAGCGAAATGTAGGACTGAGACTAGAGGGCATCACCGGTTCTAATGAACATCGTAAGCAAGTGTGACAGGGAAATAACCCATGGCAGCATTACAAGAAAAAGAACGTGTGAATCAGAAAATGTCGAATACCTTTCGTCTCTTAACAATAATGCTATTAAAAATACCAAAAAGAGGCGTAAATGAACTTAAGAGAAAATCCTATATTTGCTCGAGTAACCGTGACAACAAGAACGCTGAAGAAGCAATACATCGCCATGAAGAAGAGAGGAGAACACTGAAAAAGCAGCGTCCTCGTTTTGGCATAATGACATTAATTCAACCAGTCTGAGCTCAGAACATATGCTAAAGTAGTCCTTTTCTTTTTACAAAATAGTTACTTTAATTTTTGTCTGCTGTATTTTGAAAAGTACTTGACGGAATAACAAAATTAAGATATGTAATTGGAGATTATATATTCCAAAGTATTGAGGTTTACAGTTGGGGTTTAGTTGTAATTTGGCTGTGTTTCATTGGGGTTGCGTGCTCGACCTATAGATACACGGTGTATATCCATAACGGAACCTTCGGGATGAACATCGACGTTACACGATTCTTGGGGAACAAGTAACGGATCCTTGGTAGATTTTTGAGGTAAGTTGAAAAACCGGTCTCTTTATTTTTACGATTTAATACGATCAAAGATGTCTAGGAACTGTATATTAAGTGTCACGGAGCTCAGCTATTATTGCATTTGCCATTTCTACAAGATTTATTGCATCTGTTCATACGCAGAAGCGGCATTTATAAAAACGATTGCAGTTTTCACTGCATCAACATTGAAAAAACGTTTTCATCACATAGTTTGTCTTATATCATCAATTTAACAGTATTCTGTTATTTGATTATTAGCTAGAATATATCTTGGATGTTCATTTCAATGCCAAGACAAATATGAAAACCAATTAATAAATGGTTAAAGCCCATATACAATGTATTATGTACACTGATTATGTAACAGTATGACAAGTTTGTGAAGTATGGTTTTACATCAAATGAAATATACAATATTAAAAAAAATGATGCATAATGCATGTGTATGTACATAATGTATTTCACATCAGACTACAGTCATGGAACATAATTATTCGCCACCCTCGATTTTTCGGGGGCCTTAAGGGGGTACCATACACTACAGGGAGATAACTCTTTAAATTCAGTTGAACATTTTGATCATATGAAGATTGTATGCAGATTTCAAGCATCTCGGTGATCAAAACCACAGAGAGAAAAGCTGCTATTTGGCTAGTGAATGTATAGCTCTGAGTCTGTTGGTTGGAATTTGTTAAAATTTTGATATTTATTACAGTGGATATATTCAAACACACTGCCAAAAAAAATAAGAAAATTAAACGAACAGATCAAATTTTACCTGAAGTATATGTTACCACCTTAAGGAGGCTTGTAGCTGCAATACCCTATACCTCCTGCCCTTTTTGGAAAAAAAATCATGTTTCCCTTTCATTGTTTTTTTCACATTTTAGAAGAAAATTACCGAAAAGAAAGAAAAAATAAAATGTATATCTCCTCTCATTATATCTTTCTTTTTGGGTATTTTTGTCTTGAAATGTAAAAAAAAAACAATATAAAAAGGGAAAAAAAGATTTTTTTTCAAAAAGGGAGGGGGGTGGGGGTGGGGTAGGGCTTTGCGGCTACAAGCCCCTGTGATTTCGACAATATATATATATTTTATCGATATCCCTTCCTGGATATCAAAGGGTGACAAGTCAGAAAAAGGGTATTTTAGTTACATTTTGTACATTCTGCATTTTAATTTAATTCTAAATATAAAAAATATTGTAGGCGGAAGTAAAATGTTGTGGAAAAATATTCTTTTAATAATTGTCAAAATTTGAGAGTTAAAAGGTGGAAAAAAGCAAATATTCATAAAAGATATGTCCGAAATTTCACTTTACATTGACAGTCATCTCGTTGGAAAGCGAGCGAAACGCATTTTCAGCAGGCGTATGTGAATGGTTTTTGGCTTTGGATTGAATCATACATCAGAGAGTTCCGTGAGAGCAAAATATACGATATATTTACCTTCCTTCCTTGCAGCTATCCATTATTATGTGGCTTTCCCACTTGCTGACATCCCTTTCATCACAAAGGATCCGTTACTTGTTCCCCAAGAAACGCGTAACGTCGATGTTCATCCCGAAGGTTCCGTTATGGATATACACCGTGAGATACAAAATATCTGAGGATGGCGGCGCAATTTTTAGAGTAAGGGTTGTCTTAGAGTATGTTACTAAACGTTCATGTATATTCAGAATGATGACGGTGCAACGATATCTCGAATCTATACAGAAATGAAGGGTGACAGGAGAACCACGACTGCCACTGGAAAAGTATATACGGCATTGAGTGAGCAATTTTTCAGTCATGTCATTGCAAGAACAAGTTAGTTTTCGATGAGATACTGTTGGTGCCTGTTTTGTACTAGACTAACACGCTTAGCTGGAGTACAGTGTTAGCTCACTGCAACAACAGTCCACGGGTAGACATGTCGCCCCACTCGGTAACATTATTCCGAGTTCGGGCCAAACAGTCTTTGTTCTTACTCCTTGGTGGAGAAGCAACAAATGCCAATTCTATAGTCTTTGGTTTGAGCCATATGGGTATCGAGTTTACATGTACACACGATATGTCGCCACTCGAGGCAAGCACACCAACCAAAACACTGAGGCGATCTGAGAGAGGCTGTTGTCATCGTTTCACTGCAAGATTTTAAAGATGCCACGATATTAACGTAATCTGACAGGACGTAGATAAATCATATATGTGTCAGGTTGATTGATTGATTGCTGGCTGCTTTGCTCAAGTTTCATATTCAGGATGATGTACGTTTCGAAAAATATATGGGGACAGAAATGTGGTACTTTATACAAAATGGCTAAATATGCACACACACAAAAAAATAATAAAATAAAAACAAAACACTCACACAAATTTAGTTCAAAACATGCAGTAAATCTTTAAGAAATTAATTAGTGTTTTACACCTTAAATTGATAAGACTTCAGAACATAATGTATGATAAAAGCTACAATCTAAATCGATGTGCTTGATATATGACAGCATTATATTTGTAAATATGTGGGTGATATGTACGCCCGATTTTGGACCCTGTGATAAGGTTATAGATTTCATTCTTACAGCTACACTTAAAATTAGAGTTACCTCCCCATTGACCACAAAAATGATAAAATCTCAAATGCACATGAAAAGATATAGTCCATTGAGTTATACAAACAATGAAATATTGGCCAGTTAAAAAAAATGTATTTTTAAATATCATGGAATGGTAGGTCAATTATATATCAAATAGGAAAACAGACAGACTTTGAAAGCAAACTCAAAACATCCTATCAATATCATTTCATGATACAATTCACACAAAGATGGATAGCATGTGAACATCTCAGGCAGTATTAAGACATTCGCACAATGACATACCCTCGGAGTTTTTTTGTATGTGATTAGTTCTAGGTAGGCGAGAAAAAAAAATTATGAATAAGAATTTTCACCATTACTGTAATTATACTGTTCTTACATTGTTGAATAACCACATGAATAGTCTTGTTTTTTGTTTGTTTTTTTTTTCTTCAAAAGTTGGCTTAGGGCAAACAGTAAACAATTGAAAAGTTTACAAGGGTAATGCTGACATTTGATTCTTCTCAATATTAAGCAATATATTTATAATACTAGATGTTATAAAGATAATTTAAATATTCATTCTATTAAAGAAAAGCTGAAAACTATGTATAATCTAGAAAAAATGATTGCCGTAAAAAATAAATGTATAAACCTACACAAAAAGTGTAATCAAAAGTCAAACATCTTAACCAATCCACAATCCCCCAAAAAACGTATCATATTGTCCCTTTAATTTTTACAAAAAATACCTCATTTGTGCCAATTTTACCAACATGATTGATAATTTGTAATCTTCTGGTCTCGAATCATATCGGTGGTGTTATGGTTAACGTACTTGTCGTAATCTTCTTCTGGTCATGAATCGTATCGGTGGTGTTATGGTTAACGTGCTTGTCGTAATCTTCTTCTGGTCATGAATCGTATCGGTGGTGTTATGGTTAACGTGCTTGTCGTAATCTTCTTCTGGTCATGAATCATATCGGTGGTGTTATGGTTAACGTACTTGTCGTGATCTTCTTCTGGTCATGAATCGTATCGGTGGTGTTATCGTTAACGTGCTTGTCGTAATCTTCTTCTGGTCATGAATCATATCGGTGGTGTTATGGTTAACGTGCTTGTCGTGATCTTTTTCTGGTCATGAATCATATCGGTGGTGTTATGGTTAACGTGCTTGTCGTGATCTTCTTCTGGTCATGAATCATATCGGTGGTGTTATGGTTAACGTGCTTGTCGTAATCTTCTTCTGGTCATGAATCGTATCGGTGGTGTTATGGTTAACGTGCTTGTCGTGATCTTCTTCTGGTCATGCTTCGTATCGGTGGTGTTATGGTCAACGTACTTGTCGTGAGTGCAGTAGATCGAGAGATCGAATTCCTGTCGGGTCTAACCGGACTGAAATTGGTATTTGCAGCTTCTCTGTTATGTACCCAGTCATTAGCAGCAAGAGCAAAGACTGGTTGCATGGCTACCTGCGATCTGTTATTGAAGTGATCGAGCTAGCACTATAAACCACGCGTTTTCGTATATAACAAAGCTTGCATCATCATAATATCGAATGTAAATTCTTCTCGCCATTATATAGCTTAAAATTTGCATAGCAATCACTGTCATGAATACTGATATACAAAAATGTAATACTGCTCATCTGACTTTAAGTAACATTAAATCAGTCAATTCAATCTCGTTCCGTAGTTCTCATAAAAGAGTGATAATATGCATTGATTAATATCATTTTTATTAAATAATCGAAAAATGATATCTTGTTTTATACCGTTATTTTTATTGTAGGGTTATTTCATTTCCTTTATATTAAAGTCAAATTAGACGTAATTGATAGGATTAGAGAATATTTTGCCTTGAAATGGGATATCAACTAGTAGCGTAGCTAAAGGTGGGGGCGATGGTGTTGTCTACCCAGGGAGACACTGTTATGGGGCAGCACTTTTGAGTCCACTGTACAAGTCGGTATAGGCTGTATTGAAATAAAAGTGAGTTTTATGTCGGGACACTACTCACAGTTTCAGGACATTTTCGATAATATGTATTTATGCGATTTGTGACATAAGTTTTTCGAAAATAAAACTGATCAAGAATTACTTAAAATATACGATGAGCACATTGCGGTTCAGAAATCTTGCCATACTGTGTATAAAGCAACCATTGACAGATGAAATAGTTTTTGGCAATGTCATTGCAGAATTTGCCAACAAAAAAGCAAGAGAAGTTATTTTGTAGAAGCCTGTGGGGATAATATGAAGCAGCCGGCCGCAATACTGGTATTACCTGTTACCAGTATTTTACCAGAATCTTCCAGTATCTGCAATACTGGTACAGATACTGGTAAATACTAGTATCCAAGAATCTTCCAGAATTTTCCAGTATCTGCAATACTAGAAGATACTGGTCATTGCCAAAATATGAGTATTGCATACCGGAAGATTCTGGGAAATACTGGTTTTCAGATACTGAAAGATTCTGGAAAATACTGGTTATACCAGTATTTGCAGATACTAGAAGATTCTGGATAATACTGGTTATACCAGTATTGCAGATGCTGGAAGATTCTGGAAAATACTGGTTATACCAGTATTGCAGATACTGGAAGATTAGCTACGAAGTTGCGAAAAGTACCTGTATATTGTATTTTTTTTTGTCCTGTCTGTGCGTCTGTTATGAGAGGACGGACAGTGTATAGGGAGACCGGGAGAAAGGAGACTAGGGGCGGGAGAAAGGAGTGGAAGGGGGGAGAGGGAAGAGAGAAAGGTGAAGCTATATATCGGCATTTTTCAACCTAACTGTGTATGATAGTAATTGTAAACTCCTGTGTGATCTTCGTCTTCGTAATCTATGTTGAGACATTAAGTAGGCAATATCACCTGAAATACGTAATCTATGTTGAGACATTAAGTAGACAATATCACCTGAAATACGTAATCTATGTTGAGACATTAAGTAGGCAATATCACCTGAAATACGTAATCTATGTTGAGACATTAAGTAGGCAATATCACCTGAAATACGTAATCTATGTTGAGACATTAACTAGACAATATCACCTGAAATACGTAATCTATGTTGAGACATTAAGTAAGAAATATCACCTGAAATACGAATAAAAACATAGATATTTAATTTAGTGCGCACTGAGCGTTTCTGGAATAACCTTCATCAGGTATGTTACTGGAATAACCTTCATCAGGTATGTTGAAAGTCAAAGAATGGAACGTCAAATAATTTAAAAGTGTTTGGAAGGAAGAACCTAAACAGTATAGCAAAAATGGCCAAGTTCACTTATATCTGAGGGGTATGATCTTTAGTTTTAGCAAAAATTATATTGTCAAAGAAATGTCAATTCCATTTAAGATATATTTTACAATCCATGTCATTGTTGAAACTTTGATTACTGATGTAAAGATAAATAACTCTAAACTTATAGGTGTGTTAGTTGTTGCATAGGATATACATACAATATAAATGAGTAATTGATATGTGTATGGGCTTAATGGATTTTTAGTTCTCCAGAAACCTATTTAGGCTTTTGAACGAAGAAATGACAATTAACCATGCCCCATTGTAATTTTACTGTTGATTTGAGTATGACGCGTAATATTTGTTTTGTATCGTTATTGTTATTTAGAATCTATTATATATTTAGTAAAACGATTGATATAATACGCCATTGGTATTATGAAAATTTAAAAATGAGTTATCCCGCTTTGTTCGATCATCAGACTTATTTCTACTAGGACTTCATATCGCCTGGAGGATCTTTTGTTTTTATTCCGTTCATTTATCTCCCATTTTACTTAAAACACTTACTTGTTTTGCTTTGTTTGTTTTACTGTTATGTTTGTATTCTTGTGCTTTGTAAACCCTGTTCGAATTACCCTTCAGATGTAAGAAAATAGAATACAAGGTTCCATAATATATCTGCATGTTCTCGACAAATAACTGAAAATAAATAACACAACCTTGCTACGTATACACTTCATATCAACATAAGTGGAAGACGATTTGTATTGTCTCTGGTTTTTTTGTTCGTTTGCTTAGTTTTACCGGTACGTTCATACTGTTGTCCTTTGTAGCCCTTCAGATGTGGGTAGTCTGTGGTAGTCAAATACAAAATTGTGCTAAAACATTTGGCATTGAAAGGGGATTTATGTGGTATTAAAAAATATACTTCCAAGATATATTTCCGGTGTCAAATAAATAATGTATTGCAATTACTTTTCACTAAAACTATATTTCAAAATATTGAGTTACTTTTCTTTATTTTATTTCCGCACGTTGAATACACTTTGGCATTACAAGTAAATGGTAAATTTAAGTGCAAGGAATCAATTCCAATTCTTGTACATGTATTGGAACTGGAAAACATGCACGGCTTTACAGAATCATCAGCTCCTTTTTTCTTTTTTCTTTTTTATTTAATTTAACTCCGATTTCAGCCAACAAAAGATGAAATGGATTGAACACTCGGTACCACCATTTATGAAGCCCTCTCATATACAATAATTACAACGCACAATATAGAACAAGAGTAACACCACGGGTGCCGCTATACTAGTGGAGCAGAAACGTCTAACCATTCGGGGGACACATGAGTTCACCAATGTACATGTTGTTACTGGGATTTATGATCAATATTTAGTTTTCTGTGTATAGTTTTGTAGATCGGTGTTTGTCATTTTTTCTTTTATTCTCTTGGCCATTGTATTGTTCTATTCTCTTGGCCATTGTATTGTTCTATTCTCTTGGCCATTGCATTGTTCTATTCTCTTGGCCATTGTATTGTTCTATTCTCTTGGCCATTGTATTGTTCTCTGATTTACGGCTTCTGATTAGCCATTTGGTATTGTCACTCTTTTTTTCTTGTATGACGAATAGCTTTCTGAGTTCGTGTATTACATTTTCTTTGTGTATTCCATGATTAATTCGTGTGGTAATTCATTATCTTGTCCGGTTATTTTCACATTTATTTAAAATGTAATACTCCTAATGTCATACCCTATATTAATTATAGAATATTTATTTTAGACTACATGTAAATTTGATCACGCTATGTCAACTATTTGAGATCAAACTCCGTAGTGGTTTTTACTTCCATTTTCTTACAGTACTAAAGTTAAATACGGAAGCCCTTGAATTGATCAGTAATACCCTTTTTGAGTGTATGGTATTATATAAATATTGTTTTGTTTGAACTATGAATTGAAGTATATGTGTTTAGATTTATATGTTTATATAATGATTCAAAGATTAAATTTTTGACTTAAAGGAGATTTACGTTTTTTTCTTATTATGTATGACGTCTTTACATAATCATGCCATTTATTTAATGGCATACATTAAAAAAAACATCTTGGAATTTGTTCCAATCAGAGTTCAGAATGTTTACAGACGAGCATGTACATACCCATGTTTCCCAACTACAGTCAAACTAGCTTGTCTTTAATGACCTTTCAAGGGAACAATGAAATAACGTCACATAAGACAGTGGTCGCTTGATACATGTTCAATTAATATGAAATGTGAAGAGAAATTTATATTGAATTATTGCTTAATATTGGTGGTAATTAAAATTGGTTTGACAGTATGTATAATGTACTTAATATAACTTTTTACTGAACAAAAAATGGCAATGTAAAATAATCTTAAAATTAGTGTCTTCAGTTTCAAAAACAATAAACACATTTAACAGTGTGTGCGACCTGTCTAGCATTTATACAGCAAAATAATGTCCATTAGACACCAACTCGTGTTTTGTCTTAGTATTTTGTTCCTTTACATACGTTCATCTGTTGCAATTTTCCAGCATCATCAGCGTATGGAGCTTACATTTCACAACTCATTCGTTAATCTAGAGCTTGTACCCAGTACAGTGATTTTCTGGACAGAGCTCAGCTGTTGACACAAACAATATTCAAACAAGGCTACGTAGCTCCTCGGTTGAAGTCATCGCTACACAAACTCTACAGTTGTCATCACAATCTGGTGGATGACAATGGATCTTTTACTTTTTATGTAGATGTTTTATTTCCATTATCACTACCAGGACTGTTACCGGACTTGACTGTATATATGAGTAACACGACGGATGTCTGATAAGAAGCAGGAACGACTTACCCTTCGCGAGCACCCGAGTTCACCCACGGTTTTGTTGGTGGTATCCTTGTTGCTTATCTTTCTAGTTTTGTGTGTTGTCCTATTATGCGACTTTACGTTCCGAGTTCCGTGTTGTGATATCCATTATGATGTCCGCATAAAAACGATGTTCGGTTCGTCTTTACATCCAGTTGTAGTAGGAGAGCTCATGTCTTATTTACGTTGTTTGTGTTTGATTGATTCGTCTTTACATCCAGTTGTAGTAGGAGAGCTCATGTCTTATTTATGTTGTTTGTGTTTGATTGATTCGTCTTTACATCCAGTTGTAGTAGGAGAGCTCATGTCTTATTTATGTTGTTTGTGTTTGTTTGGTTCGTCTTTACATCCAGTTGTAGTAGGAGAGCTCATGTCTTATTTACGTTATTTGTGTTTGTTTGGTTCGTCTTTACCTCCAGTTGTAGTAGGAGAGCTCATGTCTTATTTACGTTATTTGTGTTTGTTTGGCCCGTCTGTTCCTCCAGTTGTTTGTAGGAGAGCTCATGTCTTATTTACGTTGTTTGTGTTTGTTTGGCCCGTCTTTTCCTCCAGTTATTTGTAGGAGAGCTCATGTCTTATTTACGTTATTTGTGTTTGTTTGCTTATAGTGGTGTCCAACATATATTGTGTTGTGTTTTTGTTTTGTTTATCTTCGTCTTGTGTCCACTATGTTGCCAGTTTCTCTGGATTGTCCATTTTTGATTGTCCATTTTTGATTGCCCCTTCTGTATTCTCTAACGTTTATTAAGTAGAACTGTCTTGTGTACACTCTGTTACCAGTTTCTCTGGATTGTCCATTTTTGATTGCCCCTTCGGTATACTCTAACGTTTAGTTTTGTTAGACCATAATAAAATATACGTCTCTTGATGAAGATTTCATATCTGATCTCAAAGACCAATCATTTAAACTTTAAATCATTAATAGGAGCCGTTTCTCATACAACACTATTCCTTTACTTAAATTTGTGTCTTAAGTGTAATGTTGGATAACCTCTCACGTTCATGTACACTAAGAGAGGATGTTTGAAACCATAAATCTAGTTAAACCCTGTCACTATTTAATGAAGTGTCTGTGCCAAGCGAGTAAAGTGAGTGGTCATACGTGTATTAGGGGGTATCGATTTGGCCACTTTCTACGATTTTGATATTTGATTTTGGAACTGTTCCGACAGTGTGGTATTTTGGAACTGTTCCGAAAGTGTGGTATTTTGGAACTGTTCCGACAGTGTGGTATTTTTGAACTGTTCCAAAACAGTGTGGTATCTTGGAACTGTTCCGACAGTGTGGTATTTTGGAACTGTTCCAACACAGTGTGGTATTTTGGAACTGTTCTGACAGTGTGGTATTTTGGAACTGTTCCGACAGTGAGGTATTTTATAACTGTTCGACAGTGTGGTATTTTAGAACTGTTCCGACAGTGTGGTATTTTGGAACGGTTCCGACAGTGTGGTATTTTAGAACTGTTCCGACAGTGTGGTATTTTGGAACTGTTCCGACAGTGTGGTATCTTAGAACTGTTCCTACAGTGTGGTATTTTGGAACTGTTCCGACAGTGTGGTATTTTGGAACTGTTCCGACAGTGTGGTATTTTGGAACTGTTCCGACAGTGTGGTATTTTGGAACTGTTTCGACAGTGTGGTATTTTTTATGCTTTTCGTTTTATTACTAAATGGCCATACTAAGATTGTAACAGTCTTGTAGATAAATCAACATTATAAAAAAAAATGGAAATGCGTAGTTGTCTAAACATTTAATATGCACATTCTCATGTGAAAGATGCAACCATTAAATATCAAATTTCTGAAGTGAGTATTTAGTTACGAAAACATAAAAACTATGATGAAAGAAAAACTATAAATCAAAGTTTTACACCTATGTGAAACTATTAAAACTATGTCAGTGTACGTATGTGATAATATAATATCTCAAATATTAAACAAAGCTTGATGTGTTTAATCGTTGCCAATTACAACAATTATTTTGTTAATATGTAAAATGGTAAAACGTATATCATATAAATGTTTAACTTTTGTGACCCAAAATAGTAATAATGTCGTTAAGCGTGTCTTAAATTTCAATTTGACGCCCAAAGAGATCAAACATATAAAAATGTAGATGTAGGTGCTAAAATTTAGAGTAATTCATAGGTTACTTGGTTTCGTTTCTGGTTTTATGGAGAAAAGCTAAAGATATTATCTCAAGCCAATACACAAGTTTGAATTATCAGGTGATGGATAGAAAGAATTTTCTAAATTTATTGACTATCTGTAAAAATTTAATTGATAATAGAGATACAAATAAGGAATATGGTCATATACAAGGACAGTACTTAACTTTCTACCACAATCCAGAGAGACAAGTGATACCGGAAATATATTGAGCAGAATTCTGATAGATAATTCATATTGGAAAATGCATCACACCAGAATCATGACAGATAACACAATGATTCCAGCACAATATCAAAGCAGAATTTCGGAAGATAAAGCACATTAAACCGCAACATACATCAAACCAGAATCATAATAAACAGAACAAATAAAACCACACAAAACATCAAACCAGAATTAGGTTAGACAGAACAGATGACAACAACCCAAGACATTAAACCAGAATTAGGTTAGACAGAACAGATGACAACAACCCAAAACATTAAACCAGAATTAGGTTAGACAGAACAGATAACAACAACCAAAAACATTAAGTCAGAATTAGATTAGACAGAACAGATGACAACAACCAAAAACATCAAACCAGAATTAGGTTAGACAGAACAGATGACAACAACCCAAGAC
>MJUT01042295.1:90086-102987 GCA_002080005.1 Gigantidas platifrons | reverse complement strand
AAACATTAAGTCAGAATTAGGTTAGACAGAACAGATGACAACAACCAAAAACATTAAGTCAGAATTAGGTTAGACAGAACAGATGACAACAACCCAAAACATCAAGCCAGAATTAGGTTAGACAGAAAAGATGACAACAACCAAAAACATTAAGTCAGAATTAGGTTAGACAGAATAGATGACAACAACCAAAAACATTAAGTCAGAATTAGGTTAGACAGAACAGATGACAACAACCAAAAACATTAAGTCAGAATTAGGTTAGACAGAACAGATGACAACAACCAAAAACATCAAGCCAGAATCCCGACAGACGATACAAATGAAACCACAAAATTCATCAAGACAAAATCTTGAGACAAAACAAATCAAATCACCTAAAACATCAAACCAGAATCTTGAGACAAAACAAATAGCAAATGACACCGGCAAAAACATCAAACCAGAGTCCTGATAGAGAAAACATATGAAACCGACCAAAACATCAAACCAGATAGACGAAACATATGAAACCAGAATACCAGATGTTCAAAGCCTTATGGTAGCACAACCAGAACCCAGATGGAAAACATGTTATGGTACAATAATTAGGATCCAGATAGAATTTTTTTTTAAATCGCTGCACACTCAAACATCCTTTTAGAAAATGGCGTCCGCTGAATTTTATGAAAAATCAAACATGCATTTCACACTAAGTGTCTCGTTTGTAGAGTATGTCAGTTTTCTTCCACCAATATTTTGTCAGCAGTAGTCGTTGTTATGGCAATCAAAATATTACCATAGCTCTATCTCAGTATCACCGTTTTATCTAAATTAGTAAATGATTCATTGTTTGTACTTTTGTTTTCGTTATAAATGTAACGGAAATAATTATCACCTGAAATCAAACAATGATTAATCTATCATTCAATTTTCCATGTCATCTTTGGAATTTGTCAATAAAAACTCATCGAACGATATGCTGAAACGTGAGTGTCCAATTTCTCCCAGAGCATGTTGTCTTTAAACAGATGGCAAATAAAGCTGTTAAATCAATTGAGTTTGAAGTACCAATAGGTAAAGCTGTTCAAATCAAAGATTTCTAACTAGGGGTGTTTGCCTTCGTTTGAAGGTGTTAGTTTTACTTGGTTGAACGTGTAATTACACATATTTAGTAACAAATTTCCCTAATTTTTACCTTTAACATATTAACTGTAGTTGACTAAACATTGTTATCTATGTTATTTCATTCTGTAAGATTTATGGATTTTTATATTATATTAATGTTATCATATGACACGTCTTTTATCTTAAGTACTTGTTTAAAAGAAATTAATTAACATTGACAGATACATGATCAAGCATAATATGAAGGTTAGAAGAATCATAATGTAGAAATATATTCTCCGGTGAAATATACGAAACAACAGAGAAATGAAACATCATATATTAAGTCTCCTTTCAGCAGTAATGCACAAGTTCATACATATCCGCAGGGGCGTAGCTAGAGCAAATCGAAGTATACGCATAATTTCGGCGAGGGGTCAGGGGACCGCTCAAGGCTCCCAGTGGGTCAAAGGCAAGGCCTGGTAGGGGTCCAGGGGGCAAAGCCCCCCGGAAGCTCCTGGATTTTTCCAGATTTACATACGTCAGAACCTGTTTGCGTGAGTGTGTTTTGTTCTGCCTACAGTTCACTATCTGTGTTTTACGGTCAGGTCGTATGTGCCGGAGATGGATATAGAAAACACGTATTGAGGATATGACATAAAATTCGTTATCTACACAACATACTTAAATTAAAATGTTGAAGTGCTGATATCATTAGATCTTTACTCAAGCTTGTGAAAATGATCCTTCTTGGATGAACAGTTGAAAATGAATGACGCACTGGTCTTTAAATTTCTTGCATGTCACAACTCAACATATTTAATTTTCTGACAAAATATGTATCCCTCTAGCCACGAAGAAGGGTCGGATAACTTTTTCAGGGATTGGGAAGGCAAGGGGCCATGTGCGAATTGCCCTTTGAGACTGAAAATATCCGCTTTTGATTTGAATTTTTTTTATGAAATTTTAAAGAATGGCCCCTTGAGATATTGAATTTCTTCAAAAATGCTGCAAATGGCCCCCTCTCAAAATCTTATTCCACACCCCTGCTTTTCATGTGTTTGGTTTTCACTGGTCGGTTACCGGTATGTAGGGATTGGGAAGGTGAAAATGACCCCTTGTTGTTGTTATGTAGATTCCTCCTTTGTCTGGAGAACTGCACAATGAATACAGCCACACTCACTATGGAAGAGGATGACTTTTTTCAAAGAAAGAATATGGGATATATGCTGAGAACACAGCAACCCACATCTTACACAAAGTGCATTCAAAATGCTAAATTTTAACTGCGTGTGAAGCGCTTTTCTGGATTAACCTTCATTCATTGTATGAATTCACAGAATCACTGCACATGAAATGAACCCTTAAATTGCAATGATTTGATTTTAAAATTTCGTGATATAAAATTCATATGAAATCTTAAAAGAATGGCGCCTTGATTTGTCAGACTGTCGGACAGACTTTCAGAATCACTGTCTGCTGTATGTAGATGAGGATGTTCAGACAGACAGGCGTAAATACATTGGTAAAACTTATTTCTTCTGCCGCTAATGACGACCAGTGATGCTTTGATATACAAGACGTTTTTCTTTCAAATTCACTAACGTTCATTGCTTCGAACAGACGGACACCAAGTTATGCCCAATGACTAATATTGATATTGCACTGATAAAGACGACAGGTGAATACTCTGACATATCAATTATAGAAAATCAATACGGACGCGAAGAACATTCTGAGATGATCACGAAATTCCGGTGCGTAATCTAGACATTCTAAATCTGGAATCGGATATTTTTCAATCTGGTTTAGAAATCATTTAAAACCGAAAAATGGAACGTCTTCTTACTTTTAACGTTTGATTTCATCAAAAAACGCATATTTCGTTTTTAGCTGATTTTTTTATGCGTACGCAATTGCGTTTTTGCGTATAGGGAGCTACGCCCCTGATCCGTCATGTATATCTTTCATAAAACGTGTATGTATTAGCATACATGTATGTGTCATACATATCTGTTGAACATACATGCATTTCAATTTTAGTTTTGCATTCCGCATTCTCGATTGACAATCTTGAAAGACGGACTTCAGATTGTCTCTCTGCAGACGTAAGCCATTCTTGAGACAATTACGGGACATGCATTTCCTCGTCTTTCATTATCCCTTCTTTTTTTAAGACTCGACACGGACAAGAATCGTTTTTTCGTCGTACGATATCTGAACTTAACCAGCTGTCAAAGCCTTTAGTTTTGAATCGCTCGGTTGAAAAATTCAAGGCTGTTGTTTCCTCTGTTAAATACTAATAATAATTTAAAAAACCGGTAAATAGCTTTAACCTTTTTCAATTGCCACGAGGAACTTCTGACATAATCTTCAACTTGTTGAAGGCGGTCAATATTTGGTAGAAGATGTACAACATCTGACATAATATTCAACCTGTTTAAGGCGGTCAGTATTTGGTAGAAGAAATACAACATCTGACATAATATTCAACCTGTTTAAGGCGGTCAGTATTTAGTAGAAGTACAACATCTGACATAATATTCAACCTGTTTAAGGCGGTCAGTATTTAGTAGAAGAAGTACAACATCTGACATAATATTCAACCTGTTTAAGGCGGTCAGTTATTTGGTAGAAGTAGAAGAAGTCGAAATAAGATATGGTGTTTTGAATGTTTATCGTTCTCTGCTCCATAAAGAACCCCTGTCGTAAAATTATTATTTCCGAATTATTAAATGAATCAAAATATGGTTAATGAAAGTAATGCATTTTTACTATGACAACAGGAGAACATAATTGGAATCAGTCGAAACATATGAAATCCGTCCCCTAAACAAAATAATGGTGGTGACAACATGGAGCAAATCCCAAGAGTTACAACACCCTAACATTCTATTAACCAAAGTAAATAAAAGCTAGAGAATACCGAAGGGGTAATCAAAAATGGACAATCCAGAGAAACTGGCAACATTGGGGACACAAGACACAAGATGAAGACAAACAAAACAAAAACACAACACAATATGTGTTGGATTTGCTATGCGCAAACAACCAACACAAATAACGTGAATAAGAAAGGAGCCCTCCTACAGAAAAGTTAAAAAAAAAACACACAATCTATTGTGGCTATTTAGAATAATGCCAGGCATCTTACTAGTTCTATTATTGAAAATCTTTATAATTAAACATGTTCTTTGTTTGTAGTTGGTAAAACTAACAATAAAATTAATATTTGTTAATCAATAGAGACATATGTTACTGTTGATAAATCTTGGAGAAGTGATTTTTGTTCAGTAATAAATGTTAAATGAAAAATAAAAGCACATTAAAAATATAACACACAATGATTTGCTGCATTGTTGAGATACAAAAAGAACATACAGACTAATAGTCAACATAAATAGCTTATAATGAGCATTAGTTTTACGTCATAGTATTGTTGTTTATGTTTGTACATATTGTTGAACGTGTTCTCGTACTGAATATAGCTGATATAATGTTCGCTTGATTGTTGAACGTGTTCTCGTCCTGAATATAGCTGAAATAATGTTCGCTTGATTGTTGAACGTGTTCTCGTCCTGAATATAGCTGAAATAATGTTCGCTTGATTGTTGAACGTGTTCTCGTCCTGAATATAGCTGAAATAATGTTCGCTTGATTGTTGAACGTGTTCTCGTCCTGAATATAGCTGAAATAATGTTCGCTTGATTGTTGAACGTGTTCTCGTCCTGAATATAGCTGAAATAATGTTCACTTGATATTAAGCAATACTCAATCAACAAATCAATTGTTTATGTTTTTATATAACGGTTTATATTCATCTAACATCCGTGTATTATTTTACTATTTTCAGGAAGTTCTGTAAACAAGGTCGGTGATCAAGTGATGAGGTTTGTTAGAAGATGGGGGTAAAATATCTTCAACTCGATTTCATTCGTTCAGTACTAACAATATGTTTCATGTAAGACAAATTTGAAGATGCCAAAGGAGCAATCTAATTGAAAAAAAAACGGAAACTACAATGGGCAAAAGAAAAATGACAAAAGGACAAACAATGATCCACAAAACACCACATAGAAAACTAAAGATAGAGTAACACGAACGTCATTAAAACATGGCCGAACTCAGGTGCTCCGGAAGGGTAATAAGTTCCTGCAACTTTGTCTTCCACATGCTTTTCTATCGGGTATTGAAGTATTTTCCAATGGATTCTACAATGCACAATTGTGTCAACTTGTCCCAGTTTACACACAAATTGTGCAATGTAGCTTCTATTTCTAAATACTTTTGAATAACCTGTGTTCATCTGAAGACCATGTGATAAACTATAGATGTTAACAATAAAAAGGGAATAAGTAATATGTTTAATGTGTGACGAAAGTCGTACATCACCATTATCAACGTTTTATGAGACAACAAACTTGATCGCTTTACTAGTCGCTTTGAAAGTGAATAAATTCTAATTGTTTTTAAACGCCATTTGGAACTATTTCACAGCTACATAGCAAATACTAGTGTGAACTCGTTGACAAATCCATTCGAATTCACAAGTCAACATGTCTGACCACTCGGATACCGCATCATGTCTCAGAGCCACACCTGGCTTTGATATTACTCTCTATTAGTAACGTGTTTTAGCGGACAACCATCAAATACCAATGTTAGTCGTAGGTTTGACCCAACCGGGAATAAAAACCACAATATTTCGCTGTCGTTGTATGGGGTCATGCTGACAAATACACCATCGAGGAGATTACATTTCATTTCAGATTTGTAATTTTAGAAACATTACAAGTATTCGCCTCTAAGATTCAAGAGAAACATATTATATTTATATTAAGTACAAAACGGTGACCTTCAACCAAATTGAGTTCAAACCCGGTTGTTAGTGGGATTCGTGGTGCTCGGTCTGTAGTTTTCTGTGCAGTGTTTTGTAGATTATTGTTTGCCCTTTTGTCTTTTGACCATTGTATTGTATCCTTCTTTGATTTACGGCTTCTGATTGCTCCTTTGGTATCTTCAAACTTTTCTTACCATGAAAAGATAATGAGAAAACACACTTATCCATCAGAGTAAAACCTGCTTTTATACTCTGTATGCTTTGATACATTTTGATGTTTTCCAATCAACAGTCAACGGTGTAAGGCCGTTGACGGCTGTAGCATGTATATATATGTGCATTACATATGGATATATCGACAAATGTCGTTATTCCTCGAAAAATGTTTGCATTTCAAAGTTTAAGCTTATTATTTTAATTGGTTCGCTTGCAACTAGATTTATCTGACAAACCACATAAACATGAACGACTCCACAACACTACGTTAATGCAATAACATAAGCTGTCAGAAATCGAGGTCCTCGCTACAGAAAGGCATACAAAACTGTCAGCGTTACTGGAATCTACATAAGCTGTCAGAAATCGAGGTCCTCGCTACAGAAAGGCATACAAAAATGTCAGAGTAACTGGAATCTACAAAAGCTGTCAGAAATCGAGGTCCTCGCTACAGAAAGGCATACAAAAATGTCAGCGTTACTGGAATCTACATAAGCTGTCAGAAATCGAGGTCCTCGCTACAGAAAGGCATACAAAAATGTCAGCGTAACTGGAATCTACATAAGCTGTCAGAAATCTGGGTTTTCGCTGAAGAATGGCAAAAATAAATGTCAGCGTTACTGGAATCTACATAAGCTGTCAGAAATCTGGGTTTTCGCTGAAGAAAGGCAAAAATAAATGTCAGCGTTACTGGAATCGGCAGAAGCTGTAGAAATATAGGTCCTCGCTGAGGAAAGGCATAGCTATAGATAAATGTCAGTTTTACTGGAATCGGCAGAAGCCTTCAGAAATATAGGTCCTTGCTGAAGAAAGGTATCGATAAATGACAGCGTTACTGGAATCCTAGTTGTCCATTCTTGATAAATATAGATTTCCAGTAGTCAAATATAAACAAAGTAACCGGTACAGATGTTCTTCAACTCGATGTTAAATATTTATATTAAGATAATAACAGGCCTGTAGCTTTGAAGTTGAACTTTAATAAGCAAACGTACTTTATTTGAAAATATTGAATATTTGATCATATTTTATATACCCCGGTATACGAATATTAAATGAAGCTTTATGAAAAACTCCTTCAATATACACTTTGGGTGAGGAGAAACATACAATGAAGAGTTTGTTTTTCAATTTAACTTCATGGGTGGACTGACATCTTGAAATCTGCTGTAAGTACATCTCATCACCACTTAACCTAAACGACACAACATTGTTGAAGGTACATGTATACATATTAATATTTTGTACTTTTATAACTACATACGTTTGCTGTATTTGACAGAACACATATCATGTTGAAGATTTAGTAGGTATAATGTTTCAACTGACATTTAACTGAACTAGTTTTAAGATATAAGCACTCTGGTAGTAAATGATGTGCATACAATGTACTTTTATTCCTTTCATAAATTGGTGATCTTAAAAGAATCGATATCGTCTTTACCTCCAGTTGTTTGTAGGAGAGTCTTATTTACGTTATTTATGTTTGTTTACGTATAGTGATGTCCAGCACATATTGTGTTGTGTTTTTGTTTTATTTGTCTTCGTCTTATGTCTTGTGTGCCCAATGTTATAAGTTTCTCTGAATTCTCCAATCTTGATTGCCCCTTCG
The DNA here is from genome assembly GCA_002080005.1 of Gigantidas platifrons. Classification (NCBI taxonomy): domain Eukaryota; kingdom Metazoa; phylum Mollusca; class Bivalvia; order Mytilida; family Modiolidae; genus Gigantidas; species Gigantidas platifrons. The sequence goes on along the minus strand of MJUT01042295.1, from coordinate 95,233 downwards.
GTTACTCTAACGTTTCGTTATTAGAGGGTCGTCCTTTTGGGATTTTTGTTGTTTGGCATTGTCTGTTAACTAACATCTTTAGGATATCTACTCTTTCCAAGCTCTAAGCGCGGTGACATCTGATGTAGTCTTGTGTATTGAACTTTTTTTCCTTGTCAATTATTGGTTAACCCTTTCCGAGCATATCGACTCATTTCCGGTTTATCTGTTCGGATTACAACAATCACTTTTGTCGTCGTACAGTTTTCTATGGACTTGCATTTACTATATATTATATAGTTAGCTGTCTCCTCCAAATATTTGTCTTTCCCTTTCATGTTTTTGTGAAGGGTCTGGTGTTTTATTTTCCATGTTCTGTTCATTCATGCTTCAGATTTATGTTGATTGTCTCCTTCCAAAAAATACCTCTTCAACATGTTTACTTAATGTTCATCATATAATCAAGCTTATCAATATGATCAAATGATAGAAAATCTCCGTTTGGGAAAAAAAATCACTTATAATCTGTACGATAATGGAATTTTTTAACACGAACTAATAAATGTACATTTAACGTTTACTTGATTAAATTAATTTCTAAGTTGTAACCTGATATCGTGTGAAAATACATGTAAGTTAATAAAGTTTTAAAACTCCATTAGAATTTCATTTCAAAAATTTAATCTACGTGAATTTATAATGCATGAAAAAGGATGTATTGTTCCAAATAATTATATTTTCAATTTGTTTTAGTAATTGTTTGTTTATTTGTTTGTTTGTTTGTTTGTTTGTTTGTTTGCTTGCTTGTTTGTTAGCATTGATGTAGTCTGAAATAGGAAGCAGAGTGCTAAATTAGTCAAATAAATAAGAAAGTACAGTCCAGTTTGAAACAATTGATTATAAGAGAGAATAGAAATGATTATTTCTACCCAGTGTACCTGGAAGTCCCGCCCTCTGTATTAGTCAGAATATTCATCAATGTGAAGGCGCAGATGTAGCGTTTTCTTCCGATATAAAGTGGAGGATACCGGTCAAATGCATAGGAATGACCATATTTTCATTAAGGTAAGACAGAAAAATATAATAACTATGATATTAAGAAGAGCAATGATTTTGTAGGTGCTCAACTTTAAAAATGCTCCCACCGATATAGAATAAATATATCATTATTGTTTAGCATTCGCGTTACATTAACCTAAGATTGATTGCTCAAAATAATACAAGAAGTCTAGTGTTGCTGTTTTCGGAGATTCACAAAAGGTGAATACTCAATAAATTGGTATAAAAAGGTCAGAACGAAGCAGCTGAATAGCTACTTGTTTACCAAGGTTCTACAGACAAGACGAAAACTATGTTATAAGAACAGTTTAAAGATACCAAAAGGGTAATCAGAAACCGTAAATAGAAGAAGAACAGACAATATAAGGCCAAAAGAAAAAAAAGACATAATAATCTACAAAACACTATCCATAAAACTAAAGATCGAGCAGCAGGAACACCACTAAATACCTGGGATGACCTCATGTGTCGCGGAAGGGTAAGCAGTTCCTGCTGATCATGTGACACTCGTCGTATTACTGTTAAACGACACTAACAAAAATCACCTGACATGGAAATCGTGTTGGACACCACAAATACATCTATTTACACATTGTATAGCATCATCCTGGTCTATCAAATTAGGCTTAGGCCCTTTGTTTACTTGCTCTAAACAAACTTCCAAATTAATTGACTTTCCAGTCTTTTGAGTGGGTGAGTGAGTGATTATTGTTTAACTCCAAATGAGCATTTTTTCAGCTCTATCATGGCGAGAAGAGGTTATAATTTGATGCGATGATGATGATGATGATATCCGTTTTGGAATAGATTAACATGCTGAGTTGGGTCATCAAAGTGCTAGCTCACTGAAACAACATTCCGCGGTGAGTCATGTAGCACCACTAGAAAACTTTATATTCTGATTCCGAAGAAGTCAGTCTTTGCTCTAATTCCTTATTGTTGCACGCTTAGCGGAGAAGCAACAAATACCAATTTTATAATTTTTGACCTGACTGGTGCTCGAACCCAATATCTACCGCATTTGAGGCGAGCGCTCTAATCATTACACCACGGATACGGTTCCCAGTCTTTTGACTATGAGCCTACCTGATGAAGGTTATTTCAGAGACGTGTATTAGATTAGATACCCACGTTTTTATTAAGTAAACTGTGTCGATACCTCTGCTAATCGACCGTTAGTCCCCGATGTTATCATCCGCCCAGTATCGATACCTCTGATAATTGACCGTTAGTCCCCGATGTTATCATCCGCCCAGTATCGATACCTCTGATAATTGACTGTTAGTCCCCGATGTTATCATCCTCCCAGTAGTCGGTGTATCGGCACTGACATGGTTTATTAGATATCTTTATTATTGAAAACTACAGTTCCCAAAACTTGGGTTCTCTTCCCTCAAGCATAGGTGACAGTACCCGATTTTGGGTATCCTGTTTTGGCCGGTTAGCTTGGTTGCTCTAAAGATTTTAACTTATATTTGGTTTTCCCATCTTCTGGCTATGAACGTGGTTAATGAAGGTTATTCCAGAAATGCGTCACATTATTATTTTTTTTATTAGTTTCGAGTGCATATGATCACAGAAACATAATTTGTTTTCGAATGTCATCTTCAAGATTGCAGTTATACTTAAATCAAAAAAGGACCTTTGAATGATTTAGACATAAAGCAAACAGGGTTTCCAGTTAGGACCTCAGTCAATTTACTTGTTACTTTGTCACTGATGTATGTATGTTTTATAAAAAACAATAATTAAAAACCCTTATAAGTTTTTTTTTAAACTTAAAAAGTCATTCTAACGGATTTGATAATATTTACAAAAAAATAAGCAAATATTTGCTAAGTGGAAAAAATACCACATCGTCGTTTATTTAACGTACTTGAGAATTCACACTTATTGATAGAAATACAGACCCTTTGGTTGTTGAACTATTTGTATGAGATTCAGTAAAGTTCTTTGATCCTTGTGTTTCCTTTTTCACGACAGTAACTGTCCTTTTGAAGGGTATGTGTGTCGGGTATATATAAAGCAGAACAAGAAAAGATTGGGTAGAATTAAAAGGAGTTTCACTAAATAATAAGACAACAAAAGGATTCGTGTGTAAGTTGTTTTATTTATCTTTTGTACATAGGTCTTATGTTTTTAGAAAAATTTGGAGAAATGGCTACTTACTTTGTATATACAATAAATGATATTGTAGTGTTATTTGTGCATAATGTTAAAAGCTTTACGCCGAAAGTATCTTACTAATTATTTTGGAACGTTGGGTTAGAAATTGGAATTTTGTTTTCTTGCTCCCAAAAACTGAAATTATTTCGTTTTCAAATCATTCGACTTTGACAATACTTGATGATGGTTATTCCAAACGTGTCTAGCGCACTAAATTAGATATTATATGTCAACGTTTTTTTTTTAATTCTTTTTTATTTATATTGTAATTGTTCATGACTGACATTGTGGGTTTTGTCTGATTTTTTCTTTGTCTTGTATTTTTAATGTTCCTATATTTATTTGCTCTATCGGATTTTGAGAATGTGTGTAGCTCATTGTGGTGTTTTATCTTAATATAGCAAGTCATGATCATAATTATACAGGTTATCAGAGATTCATTATAAATGAGTTTCAATATAATAATTGTCAATTTAGTACATGTAATGTCAATATTTCAACGATCTACTTCTTTTACACCGCAAATTTAGTCTACCAAGGGTGTTCTTATTAAGCTCTTATGTCAAGAAAGTTGAAGTACCAATTGGTAAAGCTGTTCATCTTAATCTTTTAAATAAATAGCAATTTATTAGGCAACTTCTAAAGTCCATATTTAAATGTAGGTCAAGCTACTCTAAGATCTTGTATGTTAGGTTTTATTATTTAAAATTGAATTGAAATCATCTTTAAAGGGTCAAAACAAAACCATAATATTGACGCATCTACAAATGGTATAATAATTCTAAGTTAATCTTTTGAGACAAACAACAGTGACGTAAACGCCAATACTCTTATTTATCTTTTTTTTTTTCTTACAAATTTCCCTATTTTTCACGTTTCATACTATGACGTGTTTACGGAAGGATAATACTTAATTTCTTACTCGTGCTGAGAGATTTATGTATGCATTTGTATATTTTATGGTGCGTATGTTGTCTTGATTTTTACAAGAATACAAAGGTGAGAGTCTTATTTTTTATTTTTGCTTTCGATTTTATAATATATTATTTTTGCGTTTGCCCTTGTAATAGTTTTGACTCGTAAAACACTCATAAAGTTTATTTATCTAACTGCGCATCTGTTTCATTTATAGTGGCTATATTGCAGCATTTACGTCAATAAATTAGTTATATATGACTAGCCATGATTATTTATGGCTAGCCATGATTATTTATGGCTATCCTCCGTTATTTATACCTAGCAAGAAACCATAACGGACAACCAATGAATATCATCAGCAGCTCGTTATCGTGTTGTATAAAATTGAAAGCAGGGATACTCAAAATTTTATTGATTGCAATCGTGTTTCTTGGTCTTATATTTCCTTAACTGGGTTTTAAAATTAGGAGGAGTATTATATTCGGATATATTAACCTCCTGAAAAGCTGATTGCACCCTCGGTTTTGATAGCAGCTTCTTTTTTGAAGTTTTAATGGATTTTAAAATGCATTGAATATATTCAGACATGGTCATTGTTTGTTTTTGGACTATTTCTTATTATTAAATGCAGATAGGTCCTTTTCTGGACAATATCTTCTGAAAATGAGCTTACAGTAATATCAGATTCAAAGTATATAATGCACGTAAATAAATGCATAAATGTATATGTAAATAAGTGTACAAGTAAATAGAGAGAAACTGTAACTAACTAAATAACTTTGCTACTGAGAATTTCTGTATCGTAATAGAATGCCTTGAAGTCTCCCGTTGGGTTCTACCTTTTTATTTCAAATTCTTATTAATATTTCCCAAATGTTGAGTTACGCAAAATAAATACAAGAGTAAAAGATAGGAAGATTAATATTAAATCTCGGACAAAACATTTTATCCAGTCATATATGTAAAATAATTTCCTCTGTAATAAAAACGTAGATATACAATTTAGTGCGCACAACGCGTTACTG
>MJUT01042295.1:52749-71872 GCA_002080005.1 Gigantidas platifrons | reverse complement strand
ACTGTACTGACGGGGTGGCACACTGTACTGACGGGGTGGGACACTGTACTGACTGGGTGGCACACTGTACTGACGGGGTGGCACACTGTACTGACGGGGTGGTACACTGTACTGACGGGGTGACATACTGTACTGACGGGGTGGCACACTGTACTTGACGGTGTGGCACACTGTACTGACGGGGTGACATACTGTACTGACGGGGTGGCACACTGTACTGACGGGGTGGCACACTGTACTGACGGGGTGGCACACTGTACTGACGGGGTTGCACACTACACTTTTTGTGTTTCAATTTCTTCCTTAATCCTACAACATCAATCATTTTGGTAATGGGAAAGAGTTCATTTTCACTTTTTTTTCAACAGTCTGTCTTCATGGAAATATATACTCCCTTACTATATGCATTTTGTAGTTATCACTTACTTACTTACTTCTTAGTTATCACCGATTACTTAGGTATTATCTACATGTACTTTGCTTTGTATACATGTTATAATGTAAGGACTGACTAGCAATTCAAAACACATATACAGATGCACAATCAGAGAAGAAAATAATGGTGTTCTGTTAAACGTCACCTGGAGTAATGATTATGATAAAGAAAACTTGCTTATATTTGTTTAATGAACCAACCATTTAAAACGTACTAAAACATTTATTATTTTCATAATTAAACTTTGTTCGTTTTATATTTTGTAGATATGTTTTTGATGTAAAGTGTTAATTGTCTACACCATAGACTAAGTCATTCTATCTTTTTCTTTATCTTTAATTTATTTTCGCCTTTATTCCTTTCATTCAATATTTGAAATAACATGATTTTTTTGTAATTAATGTATTGTCATTTTCCCAATAAACTTTAATATAGAATTAATATCTAATAACTTTAAGTTTAGAATAAAAATTTCATTTTAATGATGTTAAATAAGCATTTATCATTTTGAATATTTATAATTCATTTCTTGAATATAATGTGCTATAGTAATTGGACATTATGTCAAGCCAACAGATAGACCTATTTATAATTTTTGTTCAAGGTCTTGTCATTAAATATTACTAACTAAACACAATATATAACATAGTACAAATACACTATATTTTTGCACGAATATCACGACGTGTACCACTAGTGGAGTATGAACTGTTTACCCCTCCGGGGAACATGAGTTCACCGTCGGTATTTCGTGGAGTTCAATCTTAGTTTGTTTTCTGTGTAGTGTTTTGTAGATCTTTGTTTGTCTTTTTCTCCTTTTTCTTTGGTCATTGTATTGTCTGTCCTTTTACGATTTGCGGCTTCTGATTTACCCCTTTGGTATCTTCAAAATTTTCTTAAAGGTGTGTTTGTTCAAATTCGACAATTATATAATATTACGAAATAATATTTAATCAATTATGCACCTGTAAAACCCATCAATTTATACAGACATCGTAGTAAGTTTATTAGTTGTATGTGTAGACAAAATTGTATACACGTTACAATGGAGCTTATTATCTATACCACTGCGAGTGTCATTGTCGTAAAATGTACTTCTTGTTACACGTCTGTAATATATTGTACATTCTACACGATATCGTAGTTTCTGGGTCGGTTACTCTGGTTTAAGGATTGTTTATCCTGCTAAAATACTATATCAATTAATCAACTGTTCTGATATTATTCAGATAAAAACAACGTGGCTGATAAAGAGAAACATTACGTCATTCTTTGACTGTAATTCTATCAAAATTCTACGTTCCCAAATATTGATTGTTAAAAGGCGGCTGTTGACCAATCATTATCCCGCATTCCGTGGCGACGTCTGATAATACAATAAACAGTTTGGCCTTGTATTTTCTAACACATCTAACATGTCATAGAGTGATCATGGATAATATTAGAACTATGTACTCACATACATGTACATGATTTACATTCGGGTGTCAATATGTCAGTTAGAAATGTCTCATGTAAGATTAGAACATTGTTAACTTACACTAACACTTGACAGGAAATCAACAGCATACAACCAAAATACAGTTTTAATATTTTGAGATCTTTGTCCTTATTTGAATAGTAATTGAGAATATTCAATTAAATTGTCAGTACTTTATTTAAAGACGGATTAAAAAAAGGCCAGTGTGCTACTACAGGTAGACCGTGATGTCAATTGCTGCTTAACTTGTCTTTGTTTTGATATGTTTTCTTGCTATGCATTGTAATTTTATTTTTCTCAATGTAAGAAACATGTGAACATATAATTTTGAAATGAAAATGGTGACAAAATACTGTTGAAATGTGAGATTAAGAGGTGCATTTGTCTTTCTATTGAAAGGTTTATAAGAAAGGTTGACTTGTTGAACTTGAAGAAATATGAGCTCATGCTGGTATCAGTTAGAGGAGTTAGTGACGCAAATCTCTTTTTAAAGAAAACATAAGACTTTTACAGCTTTTTGTGTTAATATCCTCTCAGATCACGTTACATAAATACCCATTGCATTGTATGTTACTAATAATATACTCTTGAGGCAGTCGATATAAATACCCATTGTATGTTAATATCCTCTTGGGACAGTCGACATAAATACCCATTGTATGTTAATATCCTCTTGGGGCAGTCGACATAAATATCCATTGTATGTTAATACCCTCATGAGGTAGTTGACATAAATACCCATTTTATGTTATTATCCTCTTGGGGCAGTCGACATAATTGTCCGTTGTATGTTAATATCCTCTTGGGGCAGCCGACATAAATACCCACTGTATGTTAATATCCTCTTGGGGCAGTCAACATAAATACCCATTGTATGTTAATATCCTCATGAGGCAGTTGACATAAATGTTCATGGTATGTTAATGTCCTCTTGGGGCAGTTGATATAAATGTTCATTGTATGTTAAATTCCTCTTGGGGCAGTTGATATAAATGTTCATTGTATGTTAATATCCTCATGAGGCAGTTGACATAAATGTTCATGGTATGTTAAATTCCTCTTGGGGCAGTTGACATAAATGTTCATTGTATGTTAATATCCTCATGAGGCAGTTGACATAAATGTTCATGGTATGTTAAATTCCTCTTGGGGCAGTTGACATAAATGTTCATTGTATGTTAAATTCCTCTTGGGGCAGTTGACATAAATGTTCATTGTATGTTAAATTCCTCTTGGGGCAGTTGACATAAATGTTCATTGTATGTTAAATTCCTCTTGGGGCAGTTGACATAAATGTTCATTGTATGTTAAATTCCTCTTGGGGCTGTTGACATAAATGTTCATTGTATGTTAAATTCCTCTTGGGGCAGTTGACATAAATGTTCATTGTATGTTAAATTCCTCTTGGGGCAGTTGACATAAATGTTCATTGTATGTTAAATTCCTCTTGGGGTAGTTGACATAAATGTTCATTGTATGTTAATATCCTCATGAGGCAGTTGACATAAATGTTCATGGTATGTTAAATTCCTCTTGGGGCAGTTGACATAAATGTTCATTGTATGTTAAATTCTTCTTGGGGCAGTTGACATAAATGTTCATTGTATGTTGATGTCCTCTTGGAGCAGTTGACATAAATGTTCATTGTATGTTGATGTCCTCTTGGAGCATGTCATGCTGAGTGTTTAGATAGATCAATAAAATATATGTTTTCTCATTATTGATAGTAATCTAAATTGAAAATATTGTTTAGTTGTGTTTTAGTTACTATATTGGAAATTGTTAGGTATGTATAGAAACAGTATGGGTGGGACTAAAATTCACGAGAAAGCTTTGGTTTCGAGTTAATTTTGTCCTACCCATGCTGTATCTATACATACCCAATCATTTCCAATATAGTAAGTCACATGTACCATGGTCATTCGACTTTCCTTTGTTAAAAATGTGAAAATGAAATGCCTTGACTCCTCCTATGTGATATGTGCAGATATCATCACACTTTTAACAAAGGAAAGTCGAATGACCATGGTACATATACAACATATATATAAATAAACGTTAGAGAAAACCGAAGGGGTAATCAAGAATGTACAATCTAGAGACACAGGAAACATTAGGTACATGACAGAGAAGAAAGTCAAACAAAACAGAAAATACAACACCAAAAACTTGTTTTTTAATGAGCAACATGGACCCCACCAAAACTCCATGTGCCCGCGAAGGGTAAGCAGTTCCTATTTCTTTTTAGACACCCGCCATTTAAATCATATAGTCCGGTAAAAGTATTGGTGGTGATAGAGGACAGAAGAATCTACATAAAAGTTAAAAGATCCATTGCCATTTGAGAAAGTTTTCCTGATTACGACCGTAGAATGTTTGTAGTCATGACTTCAATCTAGCAGTAACCTTAGGACTGTTTGTTTAGCTTTTGCGTTAGCAGCGTAATAAGTAGTACACTCAGTTGTTCACTATCGGCTTATGCTGAGCATCAATAAATGTTTTATATGATTTTCATGAAGGAATCATATGGCTTAATTGTCACATGAGTATTTTACTTGTCTATTCTTCCTTGATTTACGGATTCTCAATACCCCTTTGGTATCTTCAAACTCTTCTTATTGTGCGTTTTGAAATGCATATTACATGATATTTCGCATGAGTATCGGTAACCATTTTTTGCATATGATAATTGTGCATATTTGTTTCAATTTTAGAGCATAAACAACTTTACAAAATACGCATGAAAACCATGCATGGTTATTCATGTGTCTATAATCGGACTACATTTTAATGACATTCAGTTCAAAATCTCATTTAATTTGACTGTAAATTTTACTAGAGTCAACAATACAAGATATGAATTTGCGCGAACTTTGTCCTTATTTGAAAAGTGACCCCTAATGTCCAGTTAAACTGCTAATACTGGTCGTCTGACTATACAGTAAACGTGATATGATTTTAAATACACATGTAAATGGCGAAATTTGAAGCCACAATCATATATCTAATGATAGATGTCTGCTTAAAGTCCTGTTTAGACGAATTCAATATTACAGAGGTCAAAAACGATCTTAGTCAAATTATTTGCATTTTGTACGTATACTGGGGTCCAACACGATTTCCATATCATATGATGCTCGTGTTGCACAACAGGTCCCACCTGTGGAGCAGGAACTGGTTACCATTCCGGAGCACCTGAGTTCACCCTAGATTTTAATGAGGTTCGTGTTGCTCTATATTTAGTTTGTTGTGTAGTGTTTGGTAACTCATTGTTTGTCATTTTGTGCTTTTTTCTTTTGGTCATTGTATTGTCTGTTCTTTTTCTTTTGGTCATTGTATTGTCTGTTCTTTTTCTTTTGGTCATTGTATTGTCTGTTCTTCTTAGATTTAAGGCTGATTACCACATTAGTATCTTCTAACTTGTCTTTGGTATAGTTTGTGTTACTCAATCTTTAGTTTACTGTGTATCGTGTGTTTTTGGACCATTGTTTTTACTTTTGTCCTTTTTCATTTTGCCATTGAATTGTATGTCCTTCGATTCACTGTTTCTGGTGTTTTGGTGTGGATGTAAATGAACATGGGAGGCTATCCAACTTTACACATAAAGTAGATTAAAGTGAATAAATGTACCACATTTCATAGTCCCAATAGTGTCTTCAAACATGAGTATAATTCATATCCTACAAAGAGTGAAATTGTCACTAGCTTGGATTTGAGCAAAATTCATCTCGCTTTGACGTGAATTTTTCATGTCAGCCATTCTGTCTTACGCTATATTTTTGCTAAATCAGGTAGTGATTGCAAATAATCATTAATTATGCAGCACAGTGTAATTAAATTAAATTAAAACGAAATTATCAATAACATTTAAACTGACATTAAAGTAGATCTTACGTAGATCTACAAAAATAGCTAAGAAGCATTTATACTGTCTTGTATGTATTTTAATTTATCTTCGGCCTTTATTTATCCAAATTTCACATGAATATATGGATAGGGTGAAAGTGGGTCTTCCAAAACTTCCGGTATCAGCTTTATTGTTGTACTGTTGTCTTGTATCCGAATTGTCTGAAAGTATGAAAGACTTTTTCTTACACATTTTCACTAAAAATCATGTCGCGTGTCTTACTCTCGTTTAGAAGCAATGATATGTCAGGTGTTCTTTAAAGGATGTGATGAGAGGGAATCTGTAGTTAAATAAAACTTAAAATCTTAAATGAGTCACGTAATAATGTTATAAATCTTGTTGTATTTACTGGATTTGCAGAGATCTGTCCGTTTGTCCTTTACAAAGACCTGGATTTATATACAAATTCTGTCTTTATCTACAAATATTCTACAGACAATACATACACGGTCGAGGCAGATATATATTTGCTCCACAATTAAAGCAAATGCTGATATTTTGAGTATTTATTTCAAACAAACACACCCTGTTGTTGGAAAAATTATAAATTGACAATTCAATTTTGATATAGATTTTTTTTAAAGACTTTTAACGGAAATCATTGTCTTTGATATAAATATTTGATAATTATATCAAATTATATTTAAAGTATTTCATTTTTTTTTAATTCTATATACTGTATCATTCAAATTGATTTAATTTAAAATGACGGAGCTAAAATACCAGTTTAAATTGTCGTATAATATGTGTAAGTATTTAATAATTTGTGAAATTATTTTTCAGATCAATACATTAGGAACCTTTAAATCCCATGGTTGACATTGTGACAGTCGACTTTTGTTGATCAAAGACAAGTTTTAAAAGTAACCGGGAAAGGTAAAGGTATAAAAGATATGCGGATATATATATGTATATACAAAGATGTGACTGAGAAGAAAAAGTGACTTTGTGAAATAGATAACGCTTTTCTCAAGAGGAAAAATTGAATAAACATAACGATTTTCACAAGAGGAAAAAATTGTATAAACAAAACAAAAAACATAGGATAAGTGGCTTTGTTAATAGATAACGCTTTTCTTAAGAGGAAAAACATTAATAAACAAAAAATAGGATATGTGGATATATAAATGTGACTGAGAAGAAAAAGTTACTTTGAAATAGATAACACTTTTCTCGAGAGGAAAAATTGGACAAACAAAAATAGGATACGTGACTTTGTGGATAGACAACGCTTTTCTCAAGAGGAAAACATTGGATAAACAAAAAATAGGATATATATTTTTTAAGATATTTTGTTCACATAACTATGCAATTCGGAATAGAACATCTTTATCATGACTCTGTTACTAACAATACGTATACTGCACTGGACGCAAAAGAGAAGTTACGAACGAGACAAATAAATGCAAGAGAGGGAAAACAGCTTAAGAGGTTTAATCAAACCTTAGATCGTGCCTATACGGTTCTGACAAAAAGACAAGATTGGGAGAAAAATCACATACAACAAGATTTACACATTATACAACTAAAAACTCCGTCGCTTGAAAAAAGTTTGAAAAGAGAATCGGACGCAGAAAATAGTCAAAATAAAAGACTTCCACTCATTACTACCTCGAGTAATTCTTTTATAAAATCACGTTCTAGTGGGAAATCTAGCAATTCTAGTGGAAGCTCTACACACAGAACCACATCCGTACGGCGTAACAATGGCGGCAAAATAACTTCTATGGATTTAAGATACTCAGCGGAATCTGTCCCTCCAGTAGAAGAACGGACTTCACCAGAAACACTTACCGTACATATGAAGAAAGCGGATGTTGTAGCTAGAAACTTGCACCGATTGTACAAACGTAAGAGGGAAAGAACCTCTTACATTAGACAAGCGGTCGAAATTATCCGAGCGAACAATCAGGAGCTGTTGAATGAAGCTAGACTATATATTCTAAACAAGAGTTTGTCTGATAAGGATCATGCAGAAAAACATGATGGAGATTCAGACATAGAGGATAGTGATTCTGTTCACAAAGAGGCTGTTAAGAAAGAAGTTGGTGAATCAAATGAGGAGGTTGTTAATTGTGCCACAAGCAAAGACAATGCGGACGAACATCGCTTAACTCTGATAGATCCAGATGAAAATAACAACAATAAACAAAATGTAAACAAGACAAAGGACTTGATAAAAATACTTCCTAGTATTGAACGGGTTTCGTCTGTCATAGTGAATCCTTCGGACTCTTCTAGTGTATTTGACGAAAAGAACGCAAAATGGACTGACATTTTTAGAATTCCAGAAATGTGGAAATTATTTGACAACAGGAAAAAGGTCAAGCAAGTTACTAAACCAGCTCCCCCGGCTTTAGTAACTATTAGGGGAAAACTTAGGAAAACATTACTGAGATAAAATAGATAACAAATATTTATTTAATCTATTCCTGGTGATCGTGGTGATCCTGGTCCGGTTTCGGAAGTACATAACGTGATATAATGTAAATATGGAAGAAATTTAAATTCTAAATTCACTGGATATTTCCGTTCAACAATCTGTTGTAAAAAAGTAAATATTATGTTTGCTTAAATTCATTTCATTTTTTTGTAAATTATTTTTGTCATATTTGATATACAAGTGATTTCAATTTAAATATTGAACAAAGTACAAACATGTGATGCGGTACTGTGAGTACATGTATCTCATATTTCTATAAATAAACCTGATGATTTATCTAAATATATAATTTTATTTATAACTAGCTTTATTTAATATACAATTGGTGCAGCAGATGTTAAAGTACATGTACACTTGTGTGTCTGTTTGGCAAGCAAACTCTTGTCATGATTTTAAGGAAGAGAATGGCATTTTAGTTGTGTCTATTTTATATGTGACTTTATCACTTTATCACTTTCAAGATTAGCAAAACATAAAGAAATTCAATGATATTTTTGAAATGTCAAATTTGCAAACCCTTCCGGAGCACCTGGGGTTTGTTGGATTTCGTGTTGACTGAGATTTTGTGGTCGTTCGTTCGTTTCTTTATGTTGCCGCTTGTGTTTGTACTGCTGTTGTTGTCTAATCCGATAATAATATCGATTCTTTACTCTAAAATCTTCTTGTTCATCTTAAAACTATACAAGACGTACAAAATGTATATGGGTGGGAAACAACATTTAATAGCAACGAAACGTTTCAGAAAACGCCAGGAAATTTTATAAGAGCAGGGGGTATATAAGATAGTAAAACAAAACAGAAGAACTACTCAAACTGAAAACGCATATCATAATATGGAGACATCTAATTCAGTACGTACGAACAACCTTCATCAGATAAGCTCAATGTCAAAAGATTGGAATGCCAAATAAGTCTTTGGGAGCAAGAAAACCAAAGGGTCTTTCCAGGATAGCCGGGGAAGACTGACCTTAGTTTTAATAAATTACACCGGGAACTAATAATCTACCAGCAGAGGTATCGAACTAGTGGTAGTAATAAAAACACATATATCTAATTTAGTGCGCACGACGCGTTTCTTTCTTTTCTTTTCTTTTCTATTTTTTTTTCTTTCTTTTCATTTCTTGAATAACCTTTATATAAACAAACCGAAACTGAATAATCACATAAGGTATACAGAGAACAAAGCGACACTGCATAACCACACAACGTATTAAGAAAACAGCAAACTGAATAATCAGAAAATGCATATAGACGAAAAAAACGAAACTGAAATACAACACAATACGTATAGAAAACAAATGTCATACTGAATAAAGACATAAAACGTACAGAAAACAGGGACCAGGGTGGCTCAATGAGTTAAGTCGATGGATCTAACAACTCATACAAGCCTATCACCAATACGGCGTAAATTACAAAAAAGGGTGCACTCGATTCGCAGCCGCAAGTGATAAAGTTTACCAGTTGTTTGCCCATGGTCGGTGGTTCTCTCCGGATACTCCGGCTTCCTCCACCACTAAAACTGGTCGCCATGATATAGCTGAAATATTGTTGAAAGTGGCGTTAAAACACCAAAAATCAATCAAAATCATACAGAAAACAATGCGGAATTACATAACGACACAACAGCATAGAAAATGTAGAAAACAATGCAAAATTGTTAAAGACATGTATAGGGATTGGGTTTATGGTGTTTAACGCTACTTTCAACAATATTTCAGTAATATCGTGGCGGTCAAATACGTGTAGAAAACGATGCGAAACTGAATGATGACACACTACTGATAGAAAACAATTCGAAACCAAAAAATGATACAAAAGGCATAGAAGGAAAAGTGAACCTGAATATCCACAGAAGTCTTTTGTAAAACATCAAGACACAGAATAACTAGACAAGACTTATATACGTTCTCAGTTTCGTGTTGTGATGTCCATTTTTCTATTTCCGCATAAAAACGAAAGTTGGTTCGTCTTTACATCCAGTTGTTAAGTTTGTAGGAGTGTTCATTTCTTATTTACATTATTTGTATTTATTTGGGTATAGTGGTGTTCAACAAATATTGTGTGTTGTTTTTGTTTTGTTTGTCTTTTTCTTGTGTACCGTATGTTGCCAGTTTCTCTGGATTGTCCATTTTTGATTGTTCCTTCGGTATTCTCTAACGTTTGTTTATTGGAATTGCAAAACAAAATTTGAAAACCAAAAATGACAATAGGAAGCAAATGAAACTTGATAGCTATAAAAGAGATATTTAAAACAACATGTTTTGAGGTGAAAAATAATCAAAATGAATTCTATATTTGAGTTGTGGTACAATTTAACATGATAATTTCAAGGTGCTATATAATAGATTCAGTTTGTTTTATGAAATGTGAAAATGACACTTAATATCATATCTAGTACCCTTCTGATCTACAATTTACAAGTCAATGAATATATTACAACCTTATCTCTCGTAATTTACAACTGTTACTGTTTAAAATCATATTTGATATATAATTTGATTCATATCATGATCAACGACCATAAATCAGGTCAAATTTGAAATATGTCCTATTGTTATAATATATATGTACCAAAGGAAAGGTCATCATTGATGAAATGACGAAACATGTGTTCCACTTAACCCATAAAAGGGTGTAAGTAAATGGGCCAGGGTTGGTCTATATATATCATACAATGCTCATACAAAAACTTTACGAGTATACACATATGAATATCGTATAACATGAAAATGAAAAACAAAAGATGTCACAGTCAGAAGATAAACAATATTTTGTTGGTATTTCATGTCTTCAACTTGGCCTAGGTAACCTGAGTCGATTTCGGGATGTGCTGTTTTTACCCTTTGGTTTGTTTGCTCCAATGTGTGTGTTATGTGTATCGGTTTTTCCTCGTTCTACGGTTTTTCTAGTGTATTTTTGAACTGTTCCTGCAGTGTTATTATGTCTTCGCATTTGTTGTTTTTACAATCTTTAGACTTTGTACCTGAAAGCTATTCCAGAAACACGTAGTATGCACTAAATTAACATATACGATTTTATTCTACAAAAATAATGTTTAACCAACTCCCTATACTACCTTGGATCTACAAAAATAATGTTTAACCAACTCCCTATACTACCTTGGAATAACCTTCCATTCGTAATTAGTCAAATCCATCAAAACGCTGTTTCAAAATGTACTGAACTAGAAGTGTGGTTAAAACATATAAATATGTATGCTTCATAATCACAGTATACAAACCTGTGCGCTTAAATTTCCCCATTGACGTTGATTCTGTGCACCTTTTGACGTATTTATAAACAACTTGGAGATTTCAAGCATCTTCAAGATAAGTTTTTCTATATTTGTGCTTTATATATACAATCATTCTCTTTGAAAATTAACATAATTACTCGGTAATGATTAGCTTAAGTGCCGTTCAATTTATTTCGATTGAAATTAAACAGAAAAGTAATTATTGTCATTTAAACTTATAATTTGCTTGGTATCAAAATGAAAACCTAAATTTTAAAGCTTTATAGTTAAATGTAATGGCTGATATTTGTACTGGTACTTCGGACGATGGTAAACAACATTTTCGCGAAGTTACACTAAATGAAATAACGATTTCTAGGTGAAAACTGCGAAAATAGAATGTTGACAACTGTACTCCTTTTGAAGTTCTAACAGTAAACACTGTACACCTTTTTGCCGTAATCATAATAATTATGTTGCTTGATTATGTTTCACGTCACTTTCAACACCATAAGGGTAATTTCATGCATGTCAGTTTGATTGACGCAAGAAACCGGAAGAAACGCCGACCTGCGGCAGGAAACTGACAAAACTTTATCAGATATGGCATGAAAATCGAATCTTAATTTTGCAACTGCCCTACCAAGGCTCGAACTCATACCTAGATGTGATAGGCTAGCGGTCTCAAATAAAGTACATTTACCACTCAACATCGCGGCCCCTCGTAATCATATGTAATTCTATATGAAATGATAAAAGTTTTAACAGTGGCCAGAAGTGCTGGATCCGAGGGGAATATTTTGTCATGGCCTCTGCATTTCTTGCGTACGCCATTTTTGGCGTTAAAAACCAAAGAACATTTCTGGGAATTCTTAACGTCTAAGTACTTGGGAAACACTTGAACAAATGAAATAAGATAGAAATAACCTCTGCAGTATGGTAGTATTTTAATAAAACAGAAAACCAACTATCAGATCCTTGTCTAACAAGTCTGAATAATTCTCGCTCATTTACATTCTCCAACAGTTGTTCAATTCCAGAGAGGCATATATAATTACGTTGATATTGTAGTAGTACCTCTTTTCCGTCCACATAATCGTCACCATAATGATTCAAGAATGAAAGACAAAAAGCATGCCAAGTCAACTACTTTTAAAAGTGTATCCACTTCCTCGTTCACCTGGAAAATGCTGGTCTGAATAGCACTTACTACGAAAGGGAATTTTGAGGCTGACCAATCTGAGCCTGCAAGCTTCTTGAAATTTTCCAATGCAAACGTTTTTTTCACTTTTGTTTTTCTCAGATCCTGGATACTATTTACTGGTAACTGTATCAAAGCTTTAAGTTTACTTTAAAGCAAATTCTGCTCGCTGTGTATTTCTGATATATATATATATGTTGTCTCGTCTTTGAAGGTTCATCAGTATATCATCTATGTCTTTAATGAGCACTTGTCCACGCTGTAGTTTGTCTCTGTTGTCATTGAATGTAGGTTTGTCTTCTAACCAGAAGAGGTTAACCTCATCATCAACCTGTGAAGATGATACATTGAAAGTATGTTTGTCTTCTAACCAGAAGAGGTTAACCTCACCATCAACCTGTGAAGATGATACATTGAATGTAGGTTTGTCTTCTAACCAGAAGAGGTTAACCTCGCCATCAACCTGTGAAGATGATACATTTAATGTAGGTTTGTCTTCTAACCTGAAGAGGTTAACCTCATCATCAACCTGTGAAGATGATACATTTAATGTAGGGTTGTCTTCTAACCTGAAGAGATTAACCTCATCATCAACCTGTGAAGATGATACATTTAATGTAGGGTTGTCTTCTAACCTGAAGAGGTTAACCTCACCATCAACCTGTGAAGATGATACATTTAATGTAGGTTTGTCTTCGAACCAGAAGAGGTTAACCTCGCCATCAACCTGTGAAGATGATACATTTAATGTAGGTTTGTCTTCGAACCAGAAGAGGTTAACCTCACCATCAACCTCTGAAGATGATACATTTAATGTAGGTTTGTCTTCGAACCAGAAGAGGTTAACCTCACCATCAACCTGTGAAGATGATACATTTAATGTAGGTTTGTCTTCGAACCAGAAGAGGTTAACCTCATCATCAACCTGTGAAGATGATACATTTAATTTCTTGCCATCTACGCAAAGCTTGAAAGTTTTCATATGATTATACTTCTAAACAAATCTAGCATTTGTGTTAAAATTCCAGGTTTTATTTCTGATGGCTTAATAGTAGCAGATTTTACAAGAACATGTTCGGCTGGAACCGCAAAATTTATACTGGTATCTGTGGGATTATAAAAACTTCGTGCGTTACTGCCATCTTTTACATACCTAACATGGCGGAATCCAGCCATAAATCGAAACAAATTTCCCGTGAAATAACTTATATCCTAGAGGCCAAAAGTGTTTAATTTCCGGCGAATACCTCATACTGACCGTATTGCCATATTGATACCAGCGACAAACGTCCAAAAACAACAGATGGACTATATTCTTTAATGGAAACTCATTACTTCCAAGCATCGGATATAGTTAATCCATTCAGTGTACATTCCTGCATCCTTTAACGAGTTGATAGCGTTCGGCAAAATAGAGAGAAGCTCTTCCAAGTCATCAGATACATCAGTGACTGTTATATAATCAGTATGTGTTGCCTTTTCTTCGGTCAAAGGTTCTAATCCTTGCATCGACAGATCATGCATGTTTTGGGTAACATCTTCATCGGAATCATCGGATGGATATTGCAAGACGGTTTTAAATGCTGATAAATATGATTTGTGACTTTTGATTATTTGTGGAATAGGCGTTTGAAAGTTTTCTGCATCTTTTATAAATAATTTGTCTGGTTCTTTACACACAATTTGTTTTCCTGCTAATATCTGATCAATAGGCCCGAAGTTGTAGTTAACAGTTGTGCATCCCTGTATATCTTTTATCTCACAAAGTTTAAGACGTCTAATTTTAAATATTTCAGAACTGTGGTATTCGGACAATAATAGCACTTATAACTTTCCATTATGACATTATCCTGCAAAGAAACAAAAACATATATTAGAGAATACATATGACTAAAGGCCGACGAAATATACAGTATTTGGAGTATTGTGGTAATAACTCTGATGTTATTCATTATTTTGCATTTTTTATAAGGTTAATAAGCCTACAGTATTTTGCTATACAAACATTAAAAAGACATATAGTGATACTTCAAAAAGGAGTACAGTTGTCAACATTCTATTTTCGCAGTTTTCACCTAGAAATCGTTATTTCATTTAGTGTAACTTCGCGAAAATGTTGTTTACCATCGTCCGAAGTACCAGTACAAATATCAACCATTACATTTAACTATAAAGCTTTGAAAATTAGGTTTTCATTTTGATACCAAGCAAATTATAAGTTTAAATGACAATTACTTTTCTGTTTAAATTCAATCGAAATAAATTGAACGGCACTTAAGCTAATCATTACCGAGTAATTCTGTTAATTGTCAAAGAGAATGATTGTACATGTATATATAAAGCACAAATATAGAAAAACTTACCTTGAAGATGTTTGAAATCCCCACGTTGTTTATAAATACGTCAAAAGGTGCACAGAATCAACGTCAATAAGGAAATTTAGGCGCACATGTTTGTATACTGTGATAATGGATAATGATTTCTACGATTCAGTCTACTTAGATGCAGCATTTTATATTTTTTTTTACAAAATATAATAGACTCAAAACTTTGTATTAATAAAATGGAAAACACCACCACAACAATTCCAAAACCAATATCAAAATTGTACAAACAGATTTGAAATCGATATCCCAAGCACACATATACATGACCGCCCACTCTCCTGGTATGGTACAGGTATTTCAATAAAAATTGGCGGGATTTAAAATCTGAAGACGATGGGATCGAGCCGTCTTCATTTAAATGATTTATCTTTTTTGTCCCGAGAAAGAACATATTATAAGATGTTTTCGTTCTTCTGATGCATTCCTTAACTGATATCTATAAAAAAAAAGATGCTAAGACGCTAAAAGTGTCATGTTTGATTTATAATTATACAAAACATCCCCTCTATACATACACTGTCATATGAAACAGAAGATGGCAAACTAAATCAAGAAAAATGCAAAGTTGATGAATCGAACAAGTGAGATCAACACCAAATGAGTATTTCATGGCGAGAACAAGTTACTTTTGATGATGTCTTCGCTTATTTGGATGTTTAAGCTGCTATAGTGCTCTTAAACAACAATCCACGGGTAAGCATGTCGCTCCATTTAGAGCTCTCACTTCTTAATGCTGTATATACTAGTATGTGTAACGGAGAATGCAAATACTAATTGTATAGCCTTTGGTTTGAACCTACCGGGGATCAAACTTATTATGTACCACACTCAAAACAATCAAAAGGCATATACCACAGAGACTGTTTTGATGGATCAAACCACAAATGTTCAAGTGCTATGATAGTATCACTTCTAACAACAAAATAAAACAAACCCAAAACAGTAAACATGATTATCACCATGTTATAATAGAATCAATGGCATACCGATATATATTGTTTTAGATAGGGCCATTTGTATACCGTTAGTCACGTATGTATTTACAGACTTTTAACATATAAGAACCTATGGCCTACTGTGCTCACCTGAGAAATATTGTCAATTATGTGCATTCTTATGTACAACCGTGTACAGTGTACAGAATTTTAACCGATATTATATATTTAGTCCAATACTGTGTCCTTGAAAAAATGGCTTGTTCCCATTGTATTTAAAGGGACATTATCTGCCAAAATCATAAATTTTTGTTACCCATATAAACTGTCAGATATGATTGATGCCTTAATAAAACGTGTTTCTGTAACTTATAAATGTTATGAAATGTACGCGCATCGGGGAAAAAAGGTGCAACAGCTCGTGTTTTGAGATCGATCAAGAAATTAATTATCGGCATTGTTTACGGAGTTTGCCGAATCGTCATTAAATCAGTACAACAATGCACTTATTTCTTACTTTCTGTGAATCTGCTTTTAGTCGGCGTTAATTACAGACAAAGAACCATGCAAGTTTGCAGTTAATAAGCGACAAAATACAAATTATTGGATTTTACCTGTCACTAGTAAGGTCAGTTGCATACGGAGAAAGCGAGATCAAATTATTTGCTGTGAATGTGAAATATAGAACAGCAATAAAAGAACTGTTTCTTTAATAGATTAACACGACGGGTGTCACTAGTGGAGCAGGAACTGCCTACCCTTCCGGATCATCTGAATTCATTCCCGGTTTTTAGTGAGGTTCATGTTATTCGATATTTAGTTTTACATGTATGTGTATGTTTTGTAAGTCCTTGTTTGTCCTTTTGGTCATTGTGTTGTCTGTCCTTCTTTGATCTATGGATTCTGATTACCACTTTGTTATCTTCAAACTCTTTTTAATTTGTTTCTAAATGTAGAGTTGGACAGTCTCATGCTCATTTAAATCCATATTTGTTCTTACTAGAATAACTTCTTTATTCAAATTTAAGTCTGAGGAGAATTAAACTGTCTTGGCATGAACACGGCTGTGTATGAACCCCTTGAAGCAACGGACATAAGCTGGTACTGTTGCAGTTGCGGGATACCCAACTTTCATAGTAGTTTATTTACATAATTTGATCTATCCGACAATATAAACGTATCTACAGAAACATCCAACAAAGATCATTCACTAGACACACCAGATATATCATTTACCAATCCTGTGTTGACTTCATCTCCAAGAAAGGGAAAACATCAGCCAATCACCAATTCTATAAACAAAAAAATAAGAATCCTAAACATAAACTTTAAGAGTATGAAGTCAAAGAAAGAAGAATTTTGGTCTTTACTAGAACAATCTGATCCAGAGATTATTTTAGCAAGTGAAACATGGCTCAATCCATCTATAACAGAGGCAGAGATTCTCCCGCCAAACTATAAATTTGCCGGTAGAAAAGATCGATCTAAAAGTTCTCACGGTGGCGTTGCCATAATCACAAAAGACAATATTGATGCCTCAGAAATACCTCTTGACACACAAACCTAAATGGTTGCTGCATCTATACCATCGAAAAATGCTAAACCCATCATCGTATGTAGTATTTACAGACCAACAAACAACAACACAGATTATTCAAAACACATGTGTAACACAATTAAAGATCTCCATGTGAAATACAGAGACAACATTCTGTGGATTGGAGGAGATGCCAACCTTCCTGACATACATTGGAAAAATGATGAAATAAAAGGACATCAATACCCAGTTTTCATCAATCAAGCTTTCATTAATGTATTTAGAGAAGTAGGATGTCAACAGATCATTGACTTTCCAACTCGTCAAAATAACACCCTAGACATATTTGCTGCTAATCGACCATCACTTGTATTAAAATGTTCAGCGTTACCAGGGCTCAGCGACCACGATATTGTCCTTACAGACACTAACATTGTTGCCCAAAGACGACGACCAATATACCTTTGGTCGAAGGCAGACTTGAAGGAGATGTAAAAAAAATATAGACCACTACTGTAATACCCTTCGTGAACAGCATGAAAATGTACCAATTAACACGCTTTGGAATACATTCAGATCAGTCTGAACAGCTATTAACACTTCCGGTATATTTCTTGAGTCCAACTACAGTTGACTCGAATTTTTTCCATGGTTCCATCGAATTAGAGATAACGAGAGTCAACTGTATGTACCATCACATCTACTAGACATAGTCAGCCATGGTGCACGAACAAGATCAAGCGACATAGCAGGGCCAAGAAACGAGCTCATACAAAGGCCAGGAAATCCAATAAAAAAACCGATTGGGACCGTTATTACAGGATTCAGAAAGCCAGCAGAGATCCATGTAGGTCAGCCCACAACGACTACATTAATCAGATGATATCAGATGACAATACCAACAAGAAATTTTAGTCGTAAATAAAAAGTAAGAAATCAGACAGCTCAGGAATAGCCCCATTACGGGATGTGGGCACACTACATTCAACACCATTGGAAAAGGCTGAAATACTCAACCGCCAGTTTTCTTCAGTATTCACTACAGAGAACTTGGACCATACACCACATCTTGGCGAGTCACCGCATAGATCGGTACCAGAAATCACGGTGACTGAGAAAGGGGTCTTCAAACTCCTTAATGGCCTGAACACTCACAAAGCTAGCGGACCAGATCAGATATTGACTAGAATTTTTAAATCTATGGCATCAGCTTTATCACCAGCTCTAACCATAATTTTTCAGGCATCAATCAATCAAGGCACAGTCCCAGATGACAGGAACTCAGCGTTTGTTACACCGCTATTTAAGAAAGGTGACAAAGCAAAGGCACCCAACTACCGTCCCGTCTCTTTAACATCAGTCTGCTGTAAGGTTGTTGAGCACATCATTCACAACCATATCATTAACCATCTAGAAACCAACAATATTCTATCCGATCAACAGCATGGGTTCGGGAAAAGAAGATCGTGCGAAAGCCAACTAATCAACACGATAAACGACCTATCTAAAGGACTAAATCAAAAGGAACAGAAAGATGCTATCCTGCTTGACTTTAGCAA
>MJUT01042295.1:17047-28743 GCA_002080005.1 Gigantidas platifrons | reverse complement strand
CTTCCACCTCCAGCTCCTGTCGTTCTTTCACCTTCTGTTCTCGTTGTTCTTTCGCCTCCTGTTCTCGTTGTTCTTTCGTCTCCTGTTCTCGTTCTTTCTCCTCCTGTTCTCGTCGTTCTTTCGCCTCCTGTTCTCGTCGTTCTTTCGCCTCCTGTTCTCGTTGTTCTTTCGCCTCCTGTTCTCTTTCTTTCACCTCCAGTTCTCGTTGTTCTTTCGCCTCCTGTTCTCGTCGTTCTTTCGCCTCCTGTTCTCGTTGTTCTTTCGCCTCCTGTTCTCGTCGCTCTTCTGCCTCCTGTTCCTGATGCTTCTTCTCCCTCAACTCCTCCATGTCCTCTACTATCACTATTCGTCTACTCACTGATTCTTCCTCATCTTCACAATGTTGTACATCCTCGATCTCGTCCATAATTTCATATTCTGGTTCTTCTCAATAATCCTCGCTTTTGTCCTCTAGCTGTACCTTTCTGGTCTTTTCAAATGAAACTTTCCCTCTATATAATCTTCGAACATGCCTCTCGCTTATTCCCAATACTCTGATGATAGTTTTAAGAGTGAACTGTGACTCCCCCAACTTCAACTCCGTTGCAAACTTCTCTGGTGGATCCCTGTCTCCCGTAACTCCATTCATTCGCCTCAGCAGGTATTCATTTGCTTTTGGATCATCCATAACCCAATGGACAAGTTCTACCTTGAACCAAACCTCAGTTGCGGATTCCTCCATTCTCAGGTATACCAACTTCCCTTTACTCGAAAGCTCTACCCTTGCAACAGCCAACTCCGGAAAATCCAAAGATGGACAGTATTTCCTTTTCCGTGGAGATTGATGGCTGGTCACAGAGTGCCCCAATGCTTCCTTCCACCCATCTTCCCATTCTTTCTTATACTTGTCATAATCTGCACCCTCCTTTATTCTTTCGATCCAACCTAGCAATGCTGCTCTTGTTCTTATTGCAATTGTGGTCGTCCAATCGGTGGGCTTAATTATTTTCACATAATCAGATGGTCTCCTCGCCAGCCAGAATCCATTTTGTTCTGTGAAGAATTCGCCTACCAAAAGATCTAATACCAGGTCCTGATGTTTCCTCTTTGTGTGCTTTGTCAGCTCTGACATCCTCACAAAAGTCCTCTCTTCATTGCTACACCATGGACATACCATCTTGCATACGGAATGTTTCCCAATTGCATGGTCTTTTAGTTCTTTGGTCTTGCTGAAGGTTTCTGCGCATATCCAGCAGTTTAATACGACTTCAGATGACATCCTGCAAAACAAGGAGAACCTTGTTAGTTTTATCCATAGTTGTTTCTCTTATGAAATCCACCCCCGGGTCCCAAATTGTTTTTTCAATATCCACGTTTCCCTAAATGGAAGGCCAGCATCCGTCGAAAACTCAAAAGCATGCAAACAACAACAGCAACCAATAAACTCAAAATAAAATAAATCCACATCAGCACCTATTCATTCCCACCAATCGACCAGGCCCATCCTGTAATCGAAAAAGGACCGCATGTCCAATGATTTAGCTAATGGTTGGCCAGACCACTCCCAAACCGCCTCTCGACAGATCTGTCTTTAAAATAAAAAGTTGAATAGGTCTGAATCCTCTGGATCTCCCTCATGGAGGTATCTTCCTCTGAAGATAAATTTACTGTCTGTTGTCTGCTTCCTCAACGATGTTCCTCCGAAATCGTGATGCTCATGACGGAATGTTCCTTCCATTATAGAGTGCTAAACGATCAACATGATATACCGAAGAAGGCTGTCTCATGCTCCTTTTAACTCGGTAAGTTACATCATCAATTTTCTTCTCTACAATAAATGGTCCTTTCGATTTAGATGTAAATTTTGAGCAAACGCCAATTCTTCTTGTTGGTTCATATATCCAAACAGACTGTCCCTTCTTAAAACTTTGTTTTTAGCTTTTAAATCATATCTCCTTTTCTGATAATGTGAGACCTGTTTTAGTGACTTCCTTGCAATTGCATGATTTTGTTCCAATTTATTTTTCAGGTGATCCATATAACCATCTGATGTTCCTCGATCCATATGTGTTTCCCTTGGTTGTGGTATTAGAGCTTGTAGCGGTAGAGTTATTTCCCTCCCAAATAGCATGGAGTTTGGTGTCCTGGAGGTTGAAGCATGTACCGATGATCGATATGCCATCATCACTTGCTGTAGATAGTCTTCCCATGTTTCCTGATTTTTCTCACAATACATTGTGAGCATTGATGCTAATGTCCTATTAAATCTCTCTACACCACCATTTGATTGTGGTCTAAAGCTTGTAGTTCTTGTTTTGTCAATACCTAAAACTGTACACATCCCTTTGAACGTGTCAGACTGGAAATTCATCCCCTGATCTGAATGTATCTGTAATGGTGTCCCATATTTGGTGATAAAATTGTCTACAAAGGCCTTGCATATTGTGGTACTTTCCTGATTTGGAATTGCTATGGCTTTTGTCCATTTGGTGAAAAGGTCTTAGATGACCAAGATATATTTATTCCCTTGTTTCGTAAGTGGAAGTGGTCCAAAAATATCGACAGCTACCCTTTCCATAGGTTCTCCTGAGATATATGTTCCTAGTGGTGCCCTGTTTGTTTCTTTTTTTGGTTTTTGTGCAAAGCATCGATCACATGAGCGGCAGTATTTTTGTACATAATCTTTCATATTAGGCCAATAAAATCCCGTTTTAAGCTTTTCCAGAGTTTTGTCAACTCCTAGGTGTCCTGCTGATGGAATGTCATGGAAGTAGTGCAGTATGTCCTGTTTCTTGCTTTGTGGGACAATCATTTGTTTTATTGTACTCTGTCCATCATTGCTTTCAAATTTCCTAAATAAAATTCCTCCGATTATTTCAAGTCTGTCCCATTGACTCCATAAGGTTTTGAGTGCTGAAGTCCCACTTGAGACACTTTCCCTTTTGGGTCTCTCGTTTGTTAATTCTAACTCTACTAGTAAGATTCCTATGTCAGGATCCGACAATTGCTGTAATCTTAAGTCCTGTGGCTCCCATCCCAAAAGTATGAAGCTTTTATTTTTCATTTCCTCAGACTGTGTTTCCTGTTTTCTCCTGGTGATAGCTCTTACGGATTCTGTTAACTGTGCTTCTGGATTCTCCTTTGATTCCACTTTGTGTTGGCATTCAATAGGAAGCTGCTGTTTTTCCTGTGATATTTCATCCTCCTGTTGGTGATTGGCTATGTTTGTTAATATGACTTGGTCTTTTTCTTTCATTTGTTCGCATATGGCAGTGTTCTCCTTTTCGACCTCCTCTGTTAATTCCTGAAGTCCCTGCTGTCGTTTACATGAAGCGCATGGGTTTCTAGAGAGGGCATCCGCATTTGAGTGTTTCCTCCCTGCTCTGTGCTCAATTTGTAAGTCATATGTACCTAGTTCTTGTAACCATCTTGCCACTTGTGCTGTAGGGTTTTTGAGGTTTCTCACCCAGCTGACAGCTGCATTGTCTGTGCGAAGTAATACATTCTGTCCATAAATGTAAGAGTGAAAATGTTTAAGTGCTGTTATAACTGCAAATAGTTCCTTCCTAGTAGTACAATATGATGTTTCGTGCTTATTAAGAGCCTTGCTCATGTATGCTATGACATGTTCCTTGTCGTCAATTTGCTGAGAAAGAACGGCTCCTACCGCTTTATCACTTGCATCTGTGTCCAAGATACAGCGTTTTCCAGGTACTGGATAAATAAGTATTGGAGGTGTTATCATTGACTTTTTCAGTTTCTCAAAGGCGTCCTGACATGTATCTGTCCATGTAAATTTAATTCCTTTTTGACATGCTTTGTGCAGTGGCCTAGCAATATCTGCAAATCCTTTCACAAACTTCCTATAGTAGGAACATAAGCCAAGAAAACTTTTAATTTACTTTACGCTCCTGGGAGTAGGCCAGTTTTGTACTGCTTCTATCTTATCTGGATCTGTGTGTATTCCCTCTTCTGATACTACGTGTCCTAAAAATTTTACACTTTTCTGAAATAAAATACATTTTGAAGGTTTCAGCTTTAAATTTGCCTCCCTCAGTCGAATAAATATGTGTTCCAGTCTAAATAAGTTCTCTTCAACTGAAGATCCTGGTACTATGATATCGTCCATATAAAGTAGGCATTCCTCCCACTGAAGTCCTCTTAAAACGTCCTCCATTAGTCTCTCGAATGTGGAAGGACTGTTAGCTAATCCAAAAGGGGTTACTCGGAATTGAAATAAACCTTGACTTGTTGAAAATGCTGTCTTCTCCCTATCATCCGGGTGTAGTCGTCCTACTTGGAAAAATCCTTGATTTAAGTCTAAGCATCCAAACCATTTCCCTCCAGCAAGTGAGTCTAAACATTCATCTACTCGTGGTAATGGATATGCATCCTTGATCATGACTTGGTTAAGTGCTCGATAATCAACACAGAAGCGTGTGGATCCATCTTTCTTCTTGACGAGTACAACTGGAGATGACCATGGACTCTTTGATGGTTCTATTACTCTCCTGTCCAACATTTTGTCTATTTCTGCCTTCTCAATCTCTCATTTACCAAGTGGTAATCTCCTTGGTGCTTGTCGTATTGGTTTAGCTGTACCAGTGTTTATCCTATGTTGAACTCTGTCCGTTTGGCCTAAATCATCATTTGACCTTGCAAATACATCTTGATACTTAATAAGGAGTTCTTGTAGTTTTTCTTGATCATTTGATGGTAGGTGAACAATGCTTCTCTCAAATAAATCCTACAAATGACTAGGTAAAGTTTTGGATAAAAGCTCCCCACTTCCCAACTGTATATTTTGACATGTACCAATATGTGGCGCCTCTCGTTCATAGTATGACTCGCAAGTTCCAATCTGTTCGTTTGTATATATGGTTACTGGCTCATCCATAAAATTTGTTATTTGAACTTGAATGTCTGGTTTGTGTGGTTCAAGTACTCCTCTTGTCATAATAATTCCTGGGTTCTTCAGCTTGTAACATGATCCATCAATCCTAAATTTGCTAAGTGTTCCCCATTTTCTAGATTTACTGAGATGGTCGCTCTGGATTTGCCAGGTATTATGACTGTCTGTTTTGAAAGTACTCTACATACCATCTCGGCTTCACCGCCTACCCAGCAATGAATGTCAGAATGCTTGGTTGATAAAATTTGTTTCCTATAATCAATTTTGTCTATGTGTTCCAAAAGGAAATCCTGTCCAAGTATAGCATCCTGGTAGATGTTGCATACTAGAAAATCTAATTCATAACTCCCCTCTCCAAGAGTCAATGTTTGGCTGAAGCATCCATGTAACTGTAAGGGATTTCCATTAACATCAAAAAGCTTGCAAGGACTAGGTTGAAGTATTATTTTGTCCTTGGTAGTGTCCAAAAGTTTTAAATATATCCTATGGTTTAGTATAGAACATGTAGAGCCATTGTCTATCAAAATTTGTAATGGTAAATTGTGTATATATCCTTCTGTATAAAATCCATTATCCCATTTCCCACATGTGTTTCCTATTTGTCCTATCCTAAAACTTGGTGACCTTAAAACGCCCATTGACTGCATGTCTAGTGAGTCAATGGGGATCGGAAGTTTCCCTGGGTCCTGGTAGAAGTCATTGAAGTGGTGTCCCTGTTAGGTGTGTTCGGTCTATTTTGATTTTCTTGTTTTCCAGTTTCTTGTTTATATTTAAGAAAAAATGGACAATTCCTGCATATGTGATCTGGGCTATCGCATATAAAACATGTTATAGTTTTTCTCATACTACCATTGTTTCTGTTCCTCCCTTGCCAGCTCCTGGTGTTTTGTATATTGCTGTGGATAGGTGGTGTCCTACTGGTTTCTAATTGTGATATCCTCCTTGTTAATCCATGTAATGTGTTCTGTATTTGTCCATTACAATGGTCTTGGTGATGATCTTCAGTTCCACTGTACCCTGTTGTCATCCTTACATTCTGTTTCTTTCTTTCTGAGCAGTCCCCAGTGATAGCCTCATAGCGCTCTATTACTTCTACTGCTTCGTCTACTGTCTCGCATCCTTGACTGGTGCATTGGTATTTAACTTCTGGTGTTACGCTTTTATATAGTTGAT
Source organism: Gigantidas platifrons (assembly GCA_002080005.1). NCBI lineage: Eukaryota > Metazoa > Mollusca > Bivalvia > Mytilida > Modiolidae > Gigantidas > Gigantidas platifrons. Next base: position 22,679 of record MJUT01042295.1, on the reverse strand, counting down.
TAAGTGCTAGCACCTCTTGTGCTCTAGCGTCCAGGTCTACGTAAGCTCTCTGTGACATTTGTCTCAAATCATCAGCAAGTGCTGCAACGGACTCTCCTGGTTTCCTTTTTCTCATTTCAAGCCTAGAAAGCCATCTGTTTTATTGTCTAGTACTCCCAAATCTTAATCCTAATTTTTGTACTAAAGCTGCATAGTTGCGTTTCTCTCCTGGTCCTAAGCTAATGTAAAACATCCTTGCAGGGCCCCTCAATGCTGCTGCTAATGCTAGAACTTTGTCAGTTTCGTGCCATTTCCCTAATTCTGCGCATATCTCAAAATGAGAAATATATTCCTCCCAGTCCTCTCCTCCGTCATAAGGTTCTGGTTTAATGGACATTTTGTATCTGTGATCGTCATGACCTCTCTCATTTGGTGCTCCTCTAAACATTCCTTGACCATTTACTCCTCCCATTCTGTCTCTCATATCCCCTTCTCCATGTGCATGTATGTCTTGTCTTGGTTCTTCTATCGTCTCATTAGCGTCTTCATAGTTATTATCATTCTCGTGTCGTGTGTCCCCTTCACGTTCCTCCATTCTAAATCTGACCTCGTTATCTGGTGGTTCTGACATTTCTCGTAACCTGAATAGTATGATGATAAAGTTAAAAATTTCCAACACATTAAGTTCCTTTGTAGATGAGTGTTGCTTTGTAATTATGATGTATTATTATACCATACAGTGTGCAAGTATCTCCCGAATCCAAAGTATCAAAAATAATTTTTTAAATACGTCTGGTCCGTATCCTGGATGTCATTTTGGACTATGACATCCCACCGCTGCCACCAGTTTGTTATCGACTGGGTAGCGTAGTCTAAGTGTATTTTTATCGTGTGATAAGTTTATAAGGTGTTCCTCTGTGGTCTTGTTTTGTTGTGTAGTTGTCCAGTTCCAGCAGTATATACAATCAAGCGTATACATGAAAATATATTTAGTATGTCCAGATTCTGCATTCCATTTATATAATTCAATCCAGAGTAAAAATAACTATACTTAATACAAAAATAATAACCCTGATAGATGCTGGCCTTCTGAACCCCTACTAGATAGATTGTAATTTAACATTGTTCTCGCTTTAATGTTAAGGACATAATGACTGCTATAAAATTCTGTATGAGGTTGTTAAAGTGGTGGAATATATCGTATCTTAAATTCATACCCAATAACGAAACTCTCAACAAAGGCTGGAAATTTGTAGTAAACATTGAACTGGTTCCTAGTTAGCAAGATAAAAATGGCGCCCTCTTGCTACTATAATGGTAAATATTTATAAGAATATCAGCTCCCTGGTATCGACTTTAACTCAAGTTGTCTCATTTAAAAATGTGAATTAATATATACATAATGGAGTTATTAATATGTTTGGCTCAGAAAACGTTAACTCTGTATCAAAATGGATCTTGTACCTTGTAAATTAGCTATTGACTCAGTTAAATGGTTTATCGATGTGTTGCGTCCTTGACGACAATCAGATTCGAGATGCCAAAACGTCAAATCGATGCTGTATTTATACCCTCTGGCAAAACCATTGCGCGGCTCACAGAACTGGAAATCGCTTATTACTTATTACTAACAACTATATTCCTGGCTCACGGCATAGAATATGCATGTAGTTTCATAAATAAGTGAAAGTTTGTCGTTACTTCAATGAAATAGTGAAAGTTTATAATAAAACGATAAAANAACAGAAAATAGTCCCTAAGCAGCACTTAATAAAAATACTTATTACATGTATATTACATGTATATTTCAATATTCAACAACATAATTATGAAAATGGAAGGCCAGCCATTAATTTATAATAACAATTTACTTGAATCTAAATTCTTATTCAAGTGACTATCAAAGTACGGTAAACCGGAAGTAACCATTCGATAAAATGGCGATCTCCTTTTAAATGAACAAGCACCTGTCACTATGGAATTCCTGCAAAAACACACCAATAACGGTGTGATGGAACCGTTAAAATTAATGAATAGGTAACTGAACTTATGTTTTACAAGCTCTTTACTCCCTGAACATATGAAATCAATTTAAATACGTGAAAACGTGATCGAGGTGCCTGAACATTACGAGTTGAATTTTACCGCAATTGACACTTATTAATTATGACTCATAATACAGTATTCGACAATGATTTAAGTAATTTCTAAAATAATACTGACCGGAATTAATAATAATCGATAAAATAACTAGCCAAAGGGGTCTTAGTGCATTATTACCATCTAAGACTTACATATTTTAGAAATTTAACCCCAATTTCTTAAATGTCAGATATTACATTATCTTTATAAAACTAATGACACATATCAAGCTTTACGTTTATAACAGTATGTTTGTACTTCAGCAAGTATGGGTACTTTTATAATTAAATTCCTTAAAAAAAATTCAGTAACATGTGGTACCATAAGATCGGACTAAACATTGCAGGGAGTTTAAAACAATACCCATATAAAAATTAGAATGCATAAATAGCCACAGGCACTTGTTTCTGGTAAAAACAAATATATAGTATAGGGCTACTAATAATTATCCTCTCGTCCGTTGAAATCGGTCAACACCTGAAATCGGTCACCATTTCGGAATGCACTGTCACGTGAGTTCAGATGTCGATGACATCATTTATCCTGCAAGCTGCGTCCAGAAATAGATAATGAATTTACTTTCACTTTGATCAAGACAACAATGAGATTTAAACAGATAAGAATAGATATCTATAGGTTTTGGTGCCAAAATGGTGCCATTTTACTATTACCATTTTGACTTAATAATCAAAGTCAAATATTTCCAGAAAAACACAGTCCGTAGTGGATAATTTGCATATTCTGTGTTTGTTTACATTCCACTGCGCATCTTGACCTATATTTACAACTCCATTAGGCAACGGAAATAACATTGTTTTCGTTTTGAAATTAAGTAATTCCTTGGACAATTTTCAGATTTTTAGCCGGAATTTGTGGGTAATAAATACATGATTTAATATGAATTACATGGAATTGGACATGGATAAAATTGTACGTGAAAACAGAGATATTATCTGCTGGAAACAAGTGACAGCAAATACAATTTAATGAAAAAATGCGAAATATAGAAAAAGCAAATTAAAAAAATTGTAAAATACAATCTCCTAGGCCTATTTGTGTTCTACGCGACTATTTTATGGTCAACCGATTTCAGGTAACGTGACTTGGGCGCCATTACAAAACATATGCAAACAAAAAAGATCAGCGAGCCGACATTTCTTCATCAAATTGTTTTGGCATTATATTTGGATGAAGTGCCCAAGTAAACATGGCATTTATCTTTGGTATAAATAACAATTTGAATGAGAATTATAAGGAAATGTCTTAACTGACCGATTTACGGTCACATGTGAATAGTATCTAGGTATATATTTTTTTTACCAGAAACAAGTGTCTGTGTATATAAGATAAGATAATTTTATTAAACCAATTTTGGGTCCACAAGGGGCATATAAAGAAAACATTCAAAGATAGAAATCCAAATGTATAGCCTATAAAATGGGTTTTACTTCCTTATTCCGGTTCTATGGTTCCGTGTATTCAATTGCTATTTCAATCAATTATCCTCTCGTCTGCTGAAATCGGTCACCATTTTGGAATACGCTGTCACGTGAGTTTAAATGTCGATGACGTCATTTATCCTGCAAACTGCGTCCAGAAATAGATAATGAATTTACTTTCACTTTGATCAAGACAACAATGAGATTTAAACAGATAAGAATAGATATCTATAGGTTTTGGTGCCAAAATGGTGCCATTTTACTATTACCATTTTGACTTAATAATCAAAGTCAAATATTTCCAGAAAAACACAGTCCGTAGTGGATAATTTGCATATTCTGTGTTTGTTTACATTCCACTGCGCATCTTGACCTATATTTACAACTCCATTAGGCAACGGAAATTACATTGTTTTCGTTTTGAAATTAAGTAATTCCTTAGACAATTTACAGATTTTTAGCGGGAATTTGTGGGTAATAAAATAAAATAAAAAAAGCCGAGAACTACCGAAAGGCGGAAAGATGTCAGGTGAACCACTTTCGCTTTTGCAGCCCATGATATGTTGTGTGTCAACAAAATCGGAGGATTATCTGTCAGTATGGGGATGTAGATGGTAGGAAGGTATAAAAATCGGATGTTCCTTGAAGAAAAATCATTTCACTACACAAATCAGTCGGCAATTTGTGTCCTATCGACATTTTGACAGGGGAAATAGCGGTTGAAGTGAGAGGGGTAGTTGGAGTGAGTCCGGCCTTGTGGTATTTTAGGTACATAGCGAGCATATTGTTGACTCTACACAAGTGCCTGTGAGTAAACATGGCATTTATCTTTGCTATAAATACCAATTTGAATGAGAATTATAAGGAAATGTCTTAACTGACCGATTTACGGTCACATGTGGATAATTATATAAGGCTGTCATATTTTTAATTTAACTATCACAAATAAATTATATAACCACTTGACTTGCTCAATACACAGGCACTTGTGTAGAGTCAACAATATGCTCGCTATGTACCTAAAATGTAGGTACATAGCGAGCATATTGTTGACTCTACACAAGCGCCTGTGCTCAATAGGAATACATACCACCGAATGAAATGTGAATTTGTTCTGGTGTTGTATTATTTACAGCAGTAACTTCTAAAAGGTTGAAGCTGATTACCACAGCAGAAAGATAAATCAGCAGCATCTTCACGTCGAATATTGAATAATCACTCCGGACAATATTCTCTCAACTATTTATAATACTAAAACAAAAAATCGGTGTCAAGTGTGTGATTATTCTTGTTAAATTTCTTTATGTAGATTTCCATTTTATAAAACGCAGTACTGACCTTGCAAAATCACATGATAATCAGGTGATAGTAATCAATGGATTGTTCTATTTATATCCTCAAATTCGAGCCCACATAGATAGATAGATAGATAGATAGATAGATAGATAGATAGATAGATAGAATAAGATAGATAGATCGATAGATAGATGTAATAATATTTTATTGCGATAAATTTGTCAATAGGATTGGACACAAGTTATTGCAACTTATATTAAGTCCTCTCCTTACATAAATAATACACATAATATATAATGACAGCAAAACATATACAACATAGTATTAGACATAAGAGGTAAACAAAAGAGTCATGAATTAATACAAACGAGGAAAAAAGGAGGAAAAATCAGAGGAAAACAAAATATAACAAAATTCTAAAGTTGCTGACTTGAAGTACAAAATCTTTTTGTCTGTTTAATAAACCACCGAACTTTCTCAAAAATTTTCGAATTAATATGATCAGTATATGTATCATTTCCAAACAATAGTGTTTCAACATTAATCTCAATATTCATATTAATTAAGTCATTGAATAACAATATCCTTTGGTTATTATATAATTGGCATTCTAAAAGGTAATGAATGGCATCCTCAATAGGCGAACCGCAGGAACATTTTGGATCGTCCACTACATGAATTTTAGTTAGGTCGGCTTTTAAAGAACTACATTGATGCCGTAACCTTGTATGCAATATGTTAAATTGTCTTAATCCTTCACCATAATATACCGGTGG
>MJUT01042285.1:160569-174358 GCA_002080005.1 Gigantidas platifrons | reverse complement strand
TTGTTTAGCTGATATGTACCTACCTTATTATCAGACGTTAAACAGGCATGTACTTATCTTTTATCAGATGTTTCACTTATATGAAGTGTCTTATTTTCATATGTTTAGTTGATACAAATGTATCTTCTTATCAAATCAGATCTTAGCTTATGGTTACTAACCTTAATATCAGATGTTTATATGTATCTGATATATTTATCTTATTTTCAGATGTTTAGCTGATGTACTTACAATCATATGTTTATTTATATTATTTCAATGTACTTACTATCAGATGTTTACTTATATTATTTCAGATGTTTAGCTGTTAATTGTCCTTATTACCAGATGTTTGCCTCTTGCGTATTATCTTATTTTCAGATGTTAAGCTGATATGAACCTATTTTAATTTCAGATGTTTTGCTGATATGCACCTGTCTTATCCGATGTTTAGCTGATATGTACTTATCTTAATTTCAAATGTTTAGCTGATATGCACTTGTAATTTATCAAATGCTTGGCTAATATTAACTTATCTTATTATCAGATGTTTGGCTATTATGTACTTGTAATTTTATCAGATGTTTATTTGGCTGATATGTACTTATGTACATATTTTATCATCAGGTGTTTAGCTGATATGAATTTATCTTATTATAAGATATGTAGCTGATGTATTTACCTTATTTTCAGCTGTTTAGCTGAGATGTGCTTATATTATAAGATTCTTAGCTGATATGAACTTATCCTACTTTCAGATATCTGGCTGAGATGTACTTATATTATCATCAGATGCTTAGCTGATCTGTATTTATATTATTATCAATTTTAGCTGATAATTACTAACCTTATTATAAGATGTTTTGCTGATATATGTATGTATTTATCTTATTTTCAGATGTTTAGCCGAATCTCGATGCATTTATCTTAATTTCAGATGTTTAGCTGATATGTACTTATTTTATTGTCAGTCGTTTGGCTGATATGTACTTAAATCTTTATCAGATGCTGAGCTAATAATAATTTATCTTATTATCAAATGTTTGGCTGATATGAACTTATAATTATCAGATGCTTAGCTAATATTAACTTATCTTATTATCAGATGTTTGGCTGATATGAACTTATAATTTGATCAGATGTTTGGCTGATTAGTACTTATGTTATTATCAGATGTTTAGATAATATGACATTATCTTATCATCAGATGTTTAGCTGTTTAAGTTTTTATCTTATTTTCAGATGTTTACTTGATATGCACTTGCCTTATTATCAGATATCTAGCTGATATGTACTTATCTTAATTTCAGATGTTTAGCAGATATGAACTTATCTTATTATCAGATGTTTGGCTGTTTTGTTTTTATCTTATTTTCATATATTTACTTCATATGCACTTGCCTTATTATCAGATGTCTAGCTGATATGTACTTATCTTACTTCAGATGTTTAGCTGATATGTACTTACCTTATTATCAGATGTTTTAGCCGATAAGTATTTATCTTAATTTCAAATGTTTAGCTACAATATGTACTTATCTTAATTTCAGATGTTTAGCTGATATGCACTTAACTTATTATCAGATGTTTTAGCTGATATGTACTTATCTTCATTTCAGATGTTTACTTGATGTGCACCAGTGATTGGGATTAAAATTTTAATAATGGGACATTTTCTATTGACATTAAGAATTTCAATGGGACATTTTCTGATGGAATGTGATAAATGGCACATGGCCCCTCTAATCCAAATCACTGATGCACTTGCCCTATTATCAGATGTTTAGCTGATATGTACTTATCTTAATTTCAGATGTTTAGCGGATATGAACTTATCTTATTATCAGATGTTTAGCTGTTATGTTTTTCTTAATTTCAGATGTTTATTTGATATGCACTTGCCTTATAATCAGATGTTTAGCTGATATGTACTTATATTATTTCAGATGTTTAGCTGGTATTTACTGATCTTATTATCAGATGTTTGACTGTTATATAGTATCTTATTACCAGATGTTTTAGCTGATATGAACTTACCTTATTTCAGATGTTAAGCTGTTATGTTTTTATCTTAATTTAAGATGTTTTATTTCAGATGTTTAGCTGATAATTACTAACCTTATTATCAGACACTTAGCTGTTATGTATTTATCTTTTTTTCAGATGTTTTTCTGATAGGAACTAAGCTTATGATATGTACTTGCCTTGTTATCAGAGGTTTAGATACATACTTATATTAATTTCAGATGCTTAGCTGATACATGCTTATATTATTTTCAGAGGTTTAGTTGATACATAGATATATTATGCTCAGATGTTTAGATGATAGTGTTGTCAGATGTTTAGTTGTGTAAGCCATTTATTAAGTTAAAGAACTGGTAGCACGGGAGAGTCCAATTGAGATTGGCTAGACTTGGTACTCGTAATGAAAGCATTATTGAATTTGATCTTTCAAATATTGTACATCTTTGTTTAAAGGATTAAACAATTAGATGTTATTGATTATCTTACCTTTATTAGGTTTTATACCTTTATTACATTTGTATGTTTTATTTAATTTGTTGAAGTTGTTTTAAAGTATGAATACATCTTAACAAGATTGATTGAATATCTCAGTATCTATAATATAAGTGGTTTAAATAAAAACCACATATCTATCTATCATCTATCTAAATGGTTTAAGTAAAAACCATATGATATAACCACATAATCATTTTGTGATGTATATGTTGTCGCTTTTATGATTTATTTGGTGTTGGTTCACAGGTTTACAAGCGAATACCCCATTTCATGGCGGTTGACAGTGCAACCAAGAGTTAGCTTGCTCTGTCAATTTGGCGGAATTCGCTGCTTTTTATGTTTATCTTTGTATACTATTCTGCTTGAAACATAACATTTGAACATTTGCATCTGTGTAACCCACGGTGTGATCAGACTAATTTACAAGCACCTGAGCACCTGTGTATCCCACGGTGTAATCAGACTTTAATTTACAACTTACAAGCACCTGTGTATCCCACGGTGCATTGTATACCCTTTGTATATCTATCTATCTATCTAAGGTTGCCATAATTTGTCGGTAACCGCATATCTTGTTATTGTATGATTTATCTATCTATCTATCTATCTATCTATCTATCTATCTATCTATCTATCTATCTATCTATCTATCTATCTATCTATCTATCCATTTATATATATTGATCTGATATTGAATATCTATCTACCATCTATCAAAAGGTTGCCATAAATCGTCGGTAACCGCATATCTTGTTATTGTATATATCTAGTATCTATATATATTGATCTGAAATTAAACCTGTGGCCAATTACCGCCAAAACTTTATATATTTGTTTCTTTATATCCGTACGAGATAACTTATCGGAAGATATTCTAGCAAATGTGTCATTTAAAACTTACAAACAATAAACAATAATTTTATATGTAAATAAACATCCCATCTACATGTACGTGAAACAATACATGTTATTAATTTCGAAATTGTATACAGATAAAAAAGAGGTCTGGTGCAAAAGTTAATTTAACATCCTAGTTGTGTTTTATATGGCCATGATAATCATGAAGATATCACTTGAGACTTGTTACATCGTTCCAAAATCGCATTATAGTTATAAAGGTTATCATCTTTGAATAGACTATTAATTTGTTGGGACCATCACAGTCCGAAAACACAAATCCACAATGATAATCATTATGGCAGACAGAACAATCCCACTCTTAAATATATCTATGAATTAACATATTTTTAAAACAATACTAAATAATGGAAAGAAAATTTAAACAATGATCGTCAACAATTCCACCAATATCAGCAAAACAAACAACCACCTCTCACCTTAACTCACTGAGCACCAAAAAAATACCACGACATATGACGTTGATAATCCATGTGCTGGCTTGGGGTTAAACTGGTTAATGGAACGACGCTTCCCTCTTGATCATTTTATGCAATTTTAAATATGATTGTTTTAATGATTTATTGTAATTAACGCCACTTCCAGAAATATTTCAGCTATAACATGGCGACCAGTTTTAGTGGTGGAAGAATCCATAGTACCCGGAGAGAACCACCGACCATGGGCAAGCAACTGGTAAACTTTGTTCCTTGCGGATGCGAGTCGAGTGCACCCTTTTTGTAATATACAAAACTTCAATTTTAAATATCATATTATATTAATCATATGTAGTATGTAGTATTCTTTTGTGTGTAATAGATAAATAGGTATGCCTTTGGATTATCCTGGGCCTTTGAGGTTATATATGTTAATAGGAACATAAATTCAATAAAAAAAAACTGCTTTCAATTTATATATTACAATAGAAGTCCAAATTAACCAATGGGTTATGGTTATGGTTATGGTGTTTAACGCCACTTCCAACACTATTTCAGTTATATCGTGATGGTCAGTTTTATTTGTGGGGGAAATCATAGTAATCGGAGAAAAACATCATCCTGTCGCAAGTCACTGACAAATTTGATCACACAATGTTGTATCGAGTACGCCTTGCTTATCGAGATTCGAACTAACAACGATAGTGGTGATTGGACTATGTATACGACCACGGCGACCCCTTAAAGGGAAATAATTTGCGGTAGTGCCTATAGACAAAATTTGTGGGCGGAGCTTATCATCAAAAATCCTCATTGATTTGAACAGCATATTTATCAAGCTGTATGGCAGATAACCAACGTGACCTTTAGGTCACATACCTCAGAAATTTGAATATTTGAAGTGATTTTTGTAGTGTTTAGACTGATGGAGAATATTATTTTTAATAAGACTGAAAGTCTCGGAGGGAGGAACACTAGTAACCATGCCTGTCAAATATTTTGCTCGAAATGTAACTTTGAAACTGTGTATCATTGATTTTTCCTCCTCCAGATAACCGTGGCCAAAATAATGAACAATCTAAATGTTTGCTTCGCCTACAGCTATGCATACCCACGGTCCCGGTTTAACCAAATGGGTGTTATTGGTATCGTATAGGTGTTTTAATGGATTAATATTAAGTTGAGATATTTGGTCTATGATATATTAATATGCTTGTGTTGATTACACGTATAGTGTCAGAAAGTTTTGCTATTTCATTTCCTCAATATTTTAACCAGTAATATATTAAAACCACAATTTAACACCAGAGAGTTTATTTCAATATAAAGTCAATCTTGTTTCGGTTTATTTCATGAAAACATCACCCAAACGTTGTTCTTTGGTCACTACAATATCTCATCCACAATCACGAGATGCTTCGCTTGACTTTCCACTGCGCAGACGTACAGTTGTTATTGATTTTGAAAAATGGGAAATGGCGATGGATGAAAACTCTAAATATCGCTCAATGATTTTATCTCATTTAGTTAGAAATGGGAACTTTTAGAATTTTTTTTTTTGCATCCTATTAACCTGTATAATCCCGTCACATGTATATGCCTTTGCCACCAAAGAACTGAATTTTCAGTGTCTAATGTCGAGGTATTGTGAGTGTTCAATTTGAAAATGAGTGAAGCATTTTGTTACATATATGTGTTCGATAAAATTCTTGGTTTTAACCTCTAGTTTATCAACTGGTTCTTTTCCTTTCAAGATGCTTCCATATTCGGACTTATTGAACAAAATAACAAAGTGGTGTTTCATAAGTACAATTTCATTATTTCGTACCTGTATAAAGGTCACAAGTAAGAGTACAGAAATCGAACGTGTGAAGTTTAGAGATACCAAAGAAATTACTAGATATTCTACCATGTGGTTGTAAAATAGAAGAGTTTTTAAACAGATATAACCATATTCCATCGAAATATCAAATTTACTTGTGTACCTACAGAAAAAGGGGCGCAAACAATAACATGTTTTCGTGTATTGCAATATGTGCGTATTTGCCTCCTCGTCAACATTACGTCATCAGTATTCGCTTGTGTCAATAATTATGTCGGTCATGACTAAATACTGATAATAACTTAATTTTAAACTGGGACACGTCGCAGAATCAGAATATTTATTTTGTTTTATCTTTTCAATGTTTATACTACCGTTTCACTGCAAAATCATAATGTGAGAAAATAATTGAAAATTGCAGACAATCCATTTAACATACTTTAACTCGATATCTAGCACAAAGCTTTACATTTGTACTACAAATATTTAGTCCTAAGCATTTGGTGCCGTTGTTTTCGCAAATGAATTTTATTAAATCAATTATGTTGAGAGTTCCATGAGATGCGCATGCGTGGCTATGAGGTCACTGCGTAGCAAGGCTTTAACGAGGTTACACGTGTTTCTTTTGTTTTCTACTAATTATGGATTATATATGAAGAGATTTACTTTTATTGATGTTTGTTTTAATTGAGAAATTGACAGAAATATACTGCTGATTGTTTGCAGTTATTGGGATTGTGTACTGTTATCTGATTGGGTGTGTAATAACTAGTTTTGTCACACCAGGGCGCCGTTTCTTTGTTAAGATTAAAATGGCTGCCAATAGAGCTGACGATGTCAGTATTGTAGAAAGTTTAGCCGATTTTAATGTAGATGCGGCAAGTGACATAAACAATGATATCGGTCATGTAGTTAAGACCGTATGTAAGGACACTGGAATGTCTTCTTCTGGCGAGGTGTTATCCAGTGAACCTTTTATGAACAAAATGAATCTTAATGTTCAGTCATTCACACCAGATACACAGGGTATAAAAATGCCTGATGTATATCAGTTGCTATTAAATCAACAGCTATTGATGCAATCAATGTTGTACAAACAGAATATTGATGTACAAGACAGTGCAAAAGGAAAAGCGGCATCCGCCACTGCTGTTAATAATGAAAACTTGGAAAAGGACAGGGAAAGCCAACATACAAATTATAAAATGGCTTTAGATAATCTGTTGAGTAATGACATGAATGAGACTGACAATGATAACAGTGACAATTATTCTGATATTTCTAGCGAGGAAGAATATTATGACGAATGAGGAACTGACAATAAGTCGGAGAAAAATGAGAAAAATGAACAAGTAAATGGAAATAAGGAAGTGAGCAATGAAAAAGAGAAAGAAGACGAAAATGTTATTGAAATGATGAAGGAATTCATTAATTCGGATGATAAAACTGGACCAAAGATTAATGACCCCCTCGCCGAATTAGTTAATTTATTGCTGAGGAAACGGGTCAATGGTGAAAAAGTTAAAGATCTCACCAAGAAATATGAAAAACCAGCAAATGTGACAAGCTTGAAAGTGCCCAGAGTTAATCATGGTGAGCATAATAATTATTGAATAGCTTTCACCTTTATTACGATGATGTTTATACACACATACGTAATTTAATATTATGTGTATATAGGTTAACAGCTTGACCAGTAATGCAATGACCTATTTTAGATGATAAGCTGGGGTTTATGACACACATATGGTTGTGTTCTGCAACTGGTATAAATCATGTACGCATTGCCTGTTAATCAGATAAGTTTGATATTCATTACATCTACACTAGTTGTTTATTCAAGTTAGACAGAATTTTTTTTACCAGAATCATGGTCAATTAGGGGCGCACCGAGGGTATCAACATGGTATATATGGAATTGGCATAATTATATTTAAAATTATAATTAATTATAATTAATTAATTAATTAATTAATTAACTACATATTATTAATTTCAATTATATGTATAGATACATACAATTATATACATGTATATTATGTTTAAATGTAGGTGTGTGGAGACAACTAAGATTTAGGAATAAAGATGTGGACACAAAGTTACAAATGGTGCAAAACATATTGGCGAAAGCAGCATGTCCTTTGTTGTATCTGCTAGATTTATTTATAAAGAAATCGTCGAAAAAGGAAGGCATGAGTAAAGACGAAATTGGCATGGCTACACAGTGGTGCAGAGATACTTACCAACTTATGCAAGTAGCATTCTCAGACATAACATTTAAAAGGAGAGATATTTTGAAGAATGATTTGCAAGAAAAATATAAAGGTCTGTGTGACGATACAACACTGGTGACAGATTATTTGTTTGGCGATGATGTCAAAGAGAAAATAAAAGAGTTGGATGTACAGTTCAACATAGGAATGAAGGTGGGAAAGTCTCACAATAGGAAGCACAGAGGAGGTTTTACCGGTATTCAAAGGAAAGACAAATATCCTAACACTGGACATGGTAGAGGGGGCGTCAAAAGGAGACATGATAGTACCGATTTCAAGCAAGGAAATAAGAGAGATGATGCTTTTTTAGAGAAACGAAAAAGACTAAACAAGAGCAAAATGAAAAAGTTTCAACAGTGAAGATTCATGATATTTCTGATTCAGATGACGTAAGTAGTAATACTACTGATAGTATTTAGATAGTGTTCATAGCAAACCTGAAAACTTTGTTGGTGGAAAAATATCACAATTGTTAAGCAGATGGAAATCATTAACATCAGATAAGTGGATTCTTGATATGATTAATGGGTACACAATTGAGCTTGAGCAATTGCCTAAACAATCGTGGAAACCTAAGGAATTAGTTTTCAGTGCAGAAGAAAATTTATGTATCGTCGTGTATTGTAAAGTCGAGAGTATTGTAAAGTCGAGGGTCGGGCATTTTGCATATTCATTAGATGACGTCGTAGCGAGTACGTGACCTGTGACTGCCAAACAATAATAGTGATGACCTAGTTGGAAATTACCAAGTATCTTCACAAAAATGAGATTCAAAAAGGTAAAATAACATAATAAACCCTCAAGATGCCAATTTCCGCCATTTTTCCTAATGCCAATTTTTTAAAAACATTTCTGTGCCGTTTTTAGAGCCTTGGGTCACCACGGTCACGGAACACACGGTCGGCTGCTTTGTTTACAAACTTGTGTTAAAGGTTATATGACTGAATTTGGACTCATGGGATTAATCAATTGAGAAAAATGTCTCACAAAACATGTGATTTCTTATTTATCTAACCTGTAAAATGTAAAAAGTCTGACAATGAGTGACACACAATAACAACTTGTAGCCTTTCAAAACACTTGGCCATGTGACTTTAACATATGGATAAAAGAAAGAATGTATATTGTGTTTAATATAGTTATACTGTATTGACTCACATTGTTGTTATTTACGTGAAATATGAATAAATTATGACAATTATTTTGTGTGAAAAATATCTTTTTCTGCTGAGACAAAATAGACAATTTTGGTCTAATGCTAGGTTTTTCATATTATATGACAATGAAAAAAGATGCTTTTAGCTGTGATTGTTATTACAAATAGTTATCTTAATTAAAGTTGAAAAAATTGAATTTGTATCATCTTTCGTTTATTCACAACCGTATGCAAATATGGAGTCTCGACTTTACAATACACTCTACAAAACATGGTGGACATACCCTCTAAGTTTCAGATGAATTTTTAATCACTTGCTAAGGATGCAAAAATAATGTAATCGGTACCAAAAGAGACTACAGGTATGTTTATTCTTGATTATGTTATTTATAGAATAGTTGCAGTTAATTTAGAAATGTTTTGAGACAAAATAGTTTTAGGGTCTCGACTTTACAATACACGAGGATAGAACAAGAGTTGGAAATTTTTTTAGAAAAAGGAATTATACGACCAGTTGCTGACGAAGCTGGTCAGTATGTATCAAATATATTTTTAAGACCGAAAAAAGATGGTAGTCATAGAGTAATTTTGAATCTTAAACAATTAAACACTGATATTGAACATTATCATTTTAAAATGGAAACACTTACTACTGCACTTTCTTGTATATATAAAAATGCGTGGTTTGCGTCTTGTGATTTGAAAGATGCATATTATTCGATACGGGTTGATTATAGATACAGAACATTTTTGAGATTTAGTTATAAGAATCAATTGTATGAATATACATGTTTACCAAATGGTCTAACCACCGCACAAAGAGTATCTACAAAAGTTTTGAAAGTTGTATTTTCACAATTAAGGAAAAGGGGACATCTGAATGTTGCCTATATAGATGACAGCTTATTAATAAGCCGTTCATATCTAGAAGCAAAAAAAAATACTACAGACACTGTAAAATTGTTAGATGATCTTGGGTTTACAATACATCCAACTAAATCTGCTTTAGAACATACCCAAGTCATAGAGTTTCTTGGATTTACAATAGACTCTAGAACCATGCGTATTAAATTGACCGAGAGAAAGGCAATTGATATAATTGAAATGTGCTCTAAATTTATAAAGAAAAGAGAAATTACTATCCGCGATTTTGCACAGTTAATTGGAAAATTAATTGCGTCTCAGCCTGGAGTTGATTATGCCCCGTTGTACATAAAAACTTTGGAGATAAGCAAGGATTAATGGTTAAAGAAAAACAAAGGAAATTTCGATACATGCATGCTATTATCGGGTGAAAATATAGTAGATTTGACATGGTGGGTTAATGACGTTAGAAATATTGAGAAATGCATTATTAGAGAAGACCCACTCATGATAATAAAAACTGATAGTTCAAAGAAAGGTTGGGGTGGCCTTGTAGAAAACACAATATTGAACACAAAAGGTTTTTGGAATTATGATGAACAGAAATTACATATAAATTTCTTAGAACTGAAGGCAGCTTTTCTCTCTTTAAAATGTTTCTGTGCTACAAAGAATAACATTCATGTGCAATTAATGTTAGATAATATGGTAGCGGTGAACTATATTAACAAAATGGGAGGTCGAATACCGTCATTAAATACACTTACCAGAGATGTATGGTCATGGTGTATTGATAGGAAAATCTGGCTGACAGCATGTCGTTTACCGGGGGTGGCTAACATTGAAGCAGACCGTCTGTCTCGGTCTATGAATATAGATATAGAATGGAAATTAAACGAGGATGTATTTGAA
This sequence comes from Gigantidas platifrons, assembly GCA_002080005.1. NCBI lineage: Eukaryota > Metazoa > Mollusca > Bivalvia > Mytilida > Modiolidae > Gigantidas > Gigantidas platifrons. The sequence continues at coordinate 163,498 of MJUT01042285.1, read as the reverse complement.
ATAATAGATTATTTATTTGGTCCTCATGACATAGATTTATTTGCATCAAAGTTGAACAGTCAATTGAAACGTTATTATTCATATTTACCTGATGAAAATGCTGAGGTAATAGATGTTTTCACAACACAATGGACTGATAATAATTATTATTGTTTTCCTCCTTTTAGTCTGATAAGCAGAATTCTTCAAAAGTTGAAAGCAGACAAGACAGACATGACATTAGTGGCGCCACTTTGGCCAACGCAACACTGGTTTCCCCAACTGTTGCACAGTATAGTGAAAGACTCATTCATAATACCAAAACAGGACAGGCTTCTCTATCAGCCGAAACAACCATCGGTGGTACATCCACTTGCGAAAATGACTTTGGGAGTTTTTCGGATATCTGGAAATCTGTGCAAAGCCTTGGAGTATCAAGAGACACTGCGCACATTCTCATGTCGTCATGGAAACCATCAACAAAACAACAATATCGGACATATTTCAGAAAATGGATGTTTTTTTGTGGTCAAAGGAAAATCAGTACATTTGAGGCTTCTGAATTAAATGATTTAGAATTCTTAACAGAATTATTTAAAAATTCATTGGGTTATAGTGCTATAAATACCTCTAGGTGCATGTTATCATCAGTACTGTCTATCAGTTCGGATAAAACAGTGGGTCAATGGCCATTAGTGAAAGGCTTCATGAAAGGTGTATATAATTTAAAACCGTCTTTACCTAGGTATCAACAAACTTGGAGCGTAGAAATTGTGTTGAAATATTTACAAACATTACATCCTGTACATACCCTATCGTTGCGTTTTTTATCATATAAATTAGTAACTCTATTATTATTATTAACTGGACAGAGGGTTCAAACTATTCATTGTATAGATGTAGATCATATAAAAATTAAGGAAAATAGGATTTTCATTGAAATTCGGGAATTGTTGAAAAGTTCAAAACCTGGAGTTCATTTAGAACCAATAGATGTGCCAGCATATTCTGAAGATAACTCCTTGTGTATTGTACATGTGTTAACAGAGTATATAAATAGAACAGAATCAATTAGGACAACTAACAAATTAATTTTAAATTGTATGAAACCATATAACCACGCATCAAAAGCGACCATAGGTCGATGGATAAAAACAGTGCTTAAAACAGCGGGTGTTGATATAAATAAATATAAACCACATAGTACTAGGTCGGCCAGTACGTCAGCAGCTGTGCGAACTGTAAATGTTCAAATTGATAAGGTTATGAAAGCAGCTGGGTGGTCAAATGAATAAACTTTTAGGAAATATTACAATAAACCTGTTGTTAATTCAGAAAAGGAATGTTTTAGTCATACAATTTTGCAAGTTGTAAAAACATAGCTTATAACCAACACACACATGTTCATGAGTGTTGATACTGTACATGTAATAATATTAGTTGATATAGCATTAAAGAAGTTACTTAATTGTTACAAAATTTTATAGAATTGGTTCTTTGCTGATCGCAATTGTTGCAAGTGTAACACTAAGGCACATGATCTCTAAAATCTCATGGAACTCTCAACATAATTGATTTAATAAAATTGTCAAATTAAATAAGGCTTGGTAAAGCCGTAATTTGATTAAGATTTTATTAAATCAATGTTATGTTGAGAGTTTACATGCCCACCTCTAATCCCTCCCATATTGTGTCATGTGCACTTAGTTTATCTCTGAAAAGTGACCTCATAGCCACGCATGCGCATCTCATGTAAACTCTCAACATAACATTGATTTAATAAAATCTTAATCAAATTACGGCTTTACCAAGCCTTATTTAATTTGACAATTATAACGAGCGATGGTGAAGGATAAAATCCAACAAAAATAATGTTTCTCGTGTTAAAACTTTGTACAAACTATGGTTTCCATGGATTATCTAAATGATAATTGTAAAAATCGGACATATTTTGTGAGGTGGTATTAATTAATAGAAATACATGTACATGTCATAACCGTCATGTTTTCTATCTGCATGTATATAAATAAATTGTGTTGAAATCAAGTAACTGGCATTTTCCAATCAGATTGAAAAATATATGTTGACTGTATTTCCTCCTTTATTCCGCGACAACGTCATTCACATATTGCAGGGTCGGGCCAATATGGGTGTCTCGGGTTGATAACCAGGCCAATATGGAAATGCGCATGTATTAAACTATTTATTACATACTTCCGACATCTAGAAAAGAGAAACCCATATTGGCCAGAGACACCCATATTGGCCCGGGCCGATATGGAAACGATCTTGTAGTAATCCAATAACCGGGTGTTTTCCCGGGGAGTGAAAATATGGACAGTTTACTTCCGGTCATATTGGTCATACAAAAATGCCTTTATTTTAACTAAGTATGTAATAAGTATCAATAAAGCAAATAGTGGTTGTAAAATCAACCTACTCAACATACGAGTTCGCAGCATGACTGAATTAACAAATGATATTTCATAGGAATGTCGATTATACCTACAGTAAAAACTCAGTCGTCTGTAACGAAGAATTACTAATAAAAACGTAGATATAAAACTGCCTACGACGTGTTTCTACAACGACCATCATCAAGTACGCTCAAAGCCAAACTATTGGAAAGGCAAATCATTGTTTGGGAGCAATAAAACCAAAGGATATTAACAGAATAGCCAAAATCAGCTAAGGTTTCCTATGTCTAATGGAGGAGAATCCTAGTTTTAATCATAATTACATTATTTAGAAACTGTAATTATGATCATCCATATATGTAAAACGCCATGTCAGTACCGAAGCACTGACTACCGGACAGATAATACCCTCGGGGACTCATCTTCTACCCTCGGGGACTCACCCACTTAGTCCCTTTGTTTATCTGAATCTGATTTTACTTCAGAAATAGAGACATGACGTACAATTTGACAAAGCAAAGACATAACATTTA
>MJUT01042285.1:129881-144893 GCA_002080005.1 Gigantidas platifrons | reverse complement strand
TGTAGAATAATTGGAGGAAAACAAAAACACAGTAAACTTTCTATTTAAGAAAAAAAGGCATGTACTAAACTTTGATTGAGTGGTTAAATGGATGATTGTGAATTAACTCTATTATGAAATCAAAAGCCCTTTACTGATTTACAAAATCGACTGTACTTTGAATAAACAGTTAGCCCATATTTAATATTTGTTATTTTACCATTTTAGAAGCATTTTTATGTGTATGTTCCATTTTAACAACTCTAAGGGATTTGTTAAAATGTCGACATTTTTATCAGGCTTCATACCAAACATCAAATTAACTGCATCGGTGGTGTAATAGTTAGCGTACTCGCCTCGAGTGTGGTAGATCGTGGGTTCGAGGCCCGGTCGGGTCAAACCAAAGACTATAAAATTGGTATTTGTTGCTTCTCTGCTAAGTACGCAACATTAATGAGTAAGAGCAAAGACTGGTTGGCTCGGAATTAGGATAATGTGTCCAAGTGGGGTGACATGTCCATATGCGGACTGTTGTTTCAGTGAGTTAGTACAATAAAAATCCAACTAAGCATGTTAGACTAGTGCAAAGCAAACCTCATCATCTTCTCATTGAAAATTAACTTGTTCTCGCCATGATATTGCTGAAAATTGGTGAATTGGCGTTAGACAACAATCACTCACTCGCTCACTCAAAAATCAAATTACACCTCGTGGTCCCACTCGTAGAGAGGGAACCCTCCTATTCACTTTCACGACTAATTACCAGATTTATCTTCAAGAATAAAACAGCCAGTACCACCAAGGGACCAGGAACTGATTACACTTCCGGAATACATGGGTTCACTCCCGGGTTTAAGTAACTCACTCACTAAGTTTAATTTCTATCTATGTACTATTTGGTTGATCATTGTTTGTACTTTTCTCCTATTACTGTTGGCTTTTGTAGTGTCTTTCCTCTCATTTCAGGATTAAGATATCACCTTTAGTAACTTCAATTATAATTGTATGAAATCTATTGTCCTTAGTACATCAGAAATATTAAGCCTTCTTACGCAATTCTAACAGGGTCGTCGACATACATTGCATCATAAGACACCTTTTATTTAATGTTAATAAATATAATTATAAATAGTTTCCAGTCTGATTGATGCAAAGCAAAGAACTTTACAATTTATCCTATCTGTACTACACAAGTGCACACAAGATCATCAGACAAGAGAAGAGTTATTAATTAGTGACAATAAATGTTATGTCTTTGCTTTGTCAAATTGTACGTCATGTCTCTATTTCTAAAGTAAAATCAGATTCAACAATATACAAAGGGACTAAGAGGGTGAGACCCCGTGGGTATTATCTGTCCGGTAGTCAGTGCTTCGGTACTGACATGGCGTTTTAGATATATGCATGATCATAATTACAGTTTCTAAATAATGTAATTATGATTAAAACTAGGTTTATCCTCCATTAGACATAGGAAACCTTAGCTGATTTTGGCTATTCTGTTAATATCCTTTGGTTTTATTGCTCCCAAACAATGAATTGCCTTTCCAATAGTTTGGCTTTGAGCGTATTTGATGATGGTCGTTGTAGAAACACGTCGTAGGCAGTTTAATATCTACGTTTTTATTAGTAATTATTCGTTACAGACGACTGAGTCTTTACTGTAGGTATAATCGACATTCCTATGAAATATCATTTGTTAATTCAGTCATGCTGCGAACTCGTATGTTGAGTAGGTTGATTTTACGACCACTATTTGCTTTATTGATACATATCCGACATATATGAATGGCATCTTATTGCAAGAATTCCTAAAGACTAAAAACGCTTTATACGTCACTTTCAACAATATTTAAGTTATATTAATGGACGGTTCTCCAAATAGAGTGTGTACCCCATTTGGAGAACAATCTGCTTTAGGCACGTTGTCGCGGAATAAAGGAGGAAATACAGTCAACATATATTTTTTAATCTGATTGGAAAATGCCAGTTACTTGATTTCAACACAATCTATTTATATACATGTATATAGAAAACATGACGGCTATGACATGTACATGTATTTCTATTAATTAATACCACCTAAAAAAATATGTCCGATTTTTACAATTATAATTTAGATAATCCACGAAACCATAGTTTGTACAAAGTTTTAACACGAGAAACATTATTTTTTTTGGATTTTATCCTTCACCATCGCTCGTTATAATTCATTTGCGAAAACAACAGCAACAAATGCTTAGGACTAAATATTTGTAGTACAAATGTAAAGCTTTGTGCTAGATATCGAGTTAAAGTATGTTAAATGGATTGTCTGCAATTTTCAATTATTTTCTCACATTATGATTTTGCAGTGAAGCGGTAGTATAAACATTGAAAAGATAAAACAAAATAAATATTCTGAATCTGCGATGTGTCCCAGTTTAAAATTCAGTTATTATCAGTATTTAGTCATGACCGACATAATTATTGACACAAAAGAATACTGATGACGTAATGTTGACGAGGAGGCAAACACGTACATATTGCAATACACAAAAACAATGTTATTGTTTGCGCCCTTTTTTCTGTAGGTACACAAGTAAATTTGATATTTGATGGAATATGGTTATATCTGTTTATAAACTCTTGTATTTTACAACCACATGGTAGAATATCTAGTAATTTCTTTGGTATCTCTAGACTTCACACGTTCGATTTCTGTGCTCTTACTTGTGACCTTTGTACAGGTACGAAATAATGAAATTTTACTTATGAAACACCACTTTGTTATTTTGTTCAATAAGTCCTAATATGAAAGCATTTGAAAGGAAAAGAACCAGTTGATAAACTAGAGGCTAAAACCAAGAATTTTATCGAACACATATATGTAACAAAATGCTTCACTCATTTTCAAATTGAACACTCACAATACCTCGACATTAGACACTGAACATTCAGTTCTTTGGTGGCGAAAGCATAGACATGTGACGGGATTATACAGGTTAATAGGATCCCAAAAGAATTTCTTCAAGTTCCCATTTCTAACTAAATGAGATAAAATCATCGAGCGACATTTAGAGTTTTCATCCATCGCCATTTCCCATTTTTCAAAATCAATAACAACTGTACGTCTGCGCAGTGGAAAGTCAAGCGAAGCATCTCTTGATTGTGGATGAGATATTGTAGTGACAAAAGAACAACGTTTGGGTGATGTTTTCATGAAATAAACCGAAACAAGTTTGACTTTATATTGAAATAAACTCTCTGGTGTTAAATTGTGGTTTTAATATATTACTGGTTATAATATTGAGGAAATGAAATAGCAAAACATTCTGACACTATACGTGTAATCAACACAAGCATGTTAATATATCACAGACCAAATATCTCAACTTAATATTAATCCATTAAAACACCTGTACGATACCAATAACACCCATTTGGTGAAACCGGGACCGTGGGTATGCATAGCTGTAGGCGAAGCAAACATTTAGATTGTTCATTAGTTTGGCCACGGTCATCTCGAGGAGGAAAAATCAATGATACACAGTTTCAAAGTTACATTTGGAGCAAGATATTTGACAGGCATGGTTACTAGTGTTCCTCCCTCCGAGACTTTCAGTCTTATTAAAAATAATATTCTCCATCAGTCTAAACACTACAAAAATCATTTCAAATATTCAAATTTCTGAGGTATGTGACCTAAAGGTCACGTTGGTTATGTGCCATACAGCTTGATAAATATGCTGTTCAAATCAACGGGGATTTTTGATGATAAGCTCCGCCCACAAATTTTGTCTGTAGGCACTACCGCAAATTCCCCTTTAAGGGGTCGCCGTGGTCGTATACATAGTCCAATCACCACTACCGTTGTTAGTTCGAATCCCGATAAGCAAGGTGTACTCGATACAACATTGTGTGATCAAATTTGTCAATGACTTGCGACAGGTTGATGTTTTTCTCCGATTACTATGATTTCCCCCACAAATAAAACTGACCATCACGATATAACTGAAATATTGTTGAAAGTGGCGTTAAACACCATAACCATAACCCATTGGTTAATTTGGACTTCTATTGTAATATATAAATCGAAAGCAGTTTTTTTTTATTGAATTTATGTTCCTATTAACATATTTAACCTCAAAGGCCCAGGATAATCCAGAGGCATACCTATTTATCTATTACACACAAAAGAATACTACATACTAAATATGATTAATATAATATGATATTTAAAATTGCAGTTTTGTAAATTACAAAAAGGGTGCACTCGACACGCATCCGCAAGGAATAAAGTTTACCAGTTGCTTGCCCATAGTCGGTGGTTCTCTCCGGGTACTCTGGATTCTTCCACCACTAAAACTGGTCGCCATGTTATAGCTGAAATATTGCTGGAAGTGGCGTTAATTACAATAAATCATTAAAACAATCATATTTAAAATTGCATACACAAATAATGTAAGTGACATGGGAAGAATACAAATAATAATACAAATAATAATACAAATCAGTACAAAGGAAGAAATAAATCTGATAATTTGATTGGTGTAGATTCATACTTTGATTTGTGTGTAGTATTTTGTAGACCATCATTATCTTTTGGTCATTGTATTTTCTAATTACCCCTTGATTACCCCTTCAGTAGCTTCAAACTTTTCTTAGAATGTCAACTTATCCAGTAAAAAAGAGAGATGATGTAATTAAAAAATAATTAAGCTTTAGTTTTCTTCTATGTTAAACTTAAGAAATAATTCATGGAAGCCATACTGTGTTGTGAGTTTTAATATGAGTTGGCAGGATATATTAGTAAATTTTATCCGCCAACCCATGTTAAAACTCGCAACACAGTATGGCTTCCATGCATTATTTCGATTCTGATATGTGTAAGAGTACAAATACGGTAGTATATTTTAATGGGAAAGACGGTAATTTGTATTTACTTTTGGGGGCAATGTCGCACACAATTTATGCTGCCAAATTAGGGCAGACGATAACTCAACAATATGTACGTTTACGACGGGAAAGGCAGTCTTATCGACGGAGCATTCGTAACAATAATATTGTGTTTGCACGTTTTAATTGCACATCGCATATATTGGGTCATTATCAAAATACACGTACTTTTCCCTGTTCATTTTTTGGTGACATCAAATATTTTCTTTCACGTTTTGTTTTAGCTGTTTAGTTTTGCCTACATTACAATGATATATTCACATAATATGCAGTAGGGAAAACCACAAGGACAAAAATTATTTCAAGATAATGTGCACCCTCTCATACCGTTCAGTCCGTTGTGTTACCACCATGAAATTATATTTTGCAGTAAAATTAATAATATTTTGTATGTACAAAGTGGTTAAATAAATATTTTAACATGAGGTCCTTCATTGGCTATATAAATAATACGATGATAAAACTTGATGATATTGACGATCAAATTAGAAACATCATTCCCTGGTGAATTTATGTATTCATACAGCGATGTGGTGCATAACAAATATAAAGATGCCCGTATTATTTTTATTTATATTTTCCCGGAATTAATACTTAAGACAACCATCAATGGACTTTGCCTTTTGAAATTTAACATCTTCCGGTGAATTCGTTTACATGGAACGCTGATGACATTACAACACATGGTTACTGATTTATTTTACAATTTTGTGGGCATTTTACTTGTTTAAGTTGCTAAATTCAAAATGCCATTAAATTGGAAAATATCAGTAACTTCATAGCATCACAGTCTATTTATACATAAACGAAATACAACTGTAAACATGAAGGTTAGTGAATTTGGTTATGAAATGCATTTCCATTACTGACTTCCACTTAAAAAAATAAGTTAGATATTTCCTACTAGAGTCGAAATAATTCATGGAAGCCAGAGTTTGCATCACGTTTTAACATGGGTACCATTATTTTCATTGCATTTTATCCCTCGCTTTAGCTCGGGATAAAATATTTACTAAAATAATGTTACCCATGTTAAAACTGTATACAAACTCTGGCTTCCATGAATTATTTCTTAAATATACGGGAAATTATTCATAATTTAGGATATTTTCTTTGGAATTCTATTTTCCCCCACAATGTTTGGTAATGTAGTTGTGGAGTCCCATTTAAGCTGCATTATGAAACAAGCAAGTTTTCATTATTGTATTACATTTCACTTTATTTGAATAAAAGATAACTTATACATAGCAATCAAAGTCAACTTTATCCAAATACATGTATAATAAAATTTCCTAGCAATGATGTCATTTATCATATTATGAAACAATTTACATGCGGTAACACCAATGACAAGAGGTAACATCACAGAGACATCTTCTTGATTCTTAACATTTAAATCAAGAAAAAACACAACTATCAACCTGCTTTCAGTGCAAAATATCTTTTTGTAAATTAACACATGGCAAACAAAAAAAATAACAAAAAAAACAAGAAATATTTTTAAAGGATTCAAAAAAGCTAACAAGTAATCGTAAGAATGGTAACACCAATGACAATTCTGACAACACCACAGAAAATGACGAGGCAAAATAAATTTGGGGAAAAATTATTATACTTTTAGCCAATTATTTCTTTGCTCTGAAAATTTGATTGCTCAATTAAATGTTATGGTGTCAAAATAGTTGCAGTATCTTTAAATCTGAAAAAGTAGTCTTAATTGTATGGTAACACCATGGACAGTTATACCACTGACAAACAGGTAAGTATTTTCAGGATAAAATGAAAATAATTTCTTCCTGGCTATATTTCATATGTATATCTTATAAAGAATAGCGACTGTAATGTATTTATATTCTGTTCAATTCTAACAAAAACAAAGTAGTGAAAAGTACACCACAGACATGAAATTTATATACTATACTAATTGCACCTACCTTTTCGGTAGTATATTAGTTTCCGTATCAATTATGTTCTTGCCGTCTGCACATAAAACATGAAATAAGCAAAGGGAGAAACTATATATTAGTATGCTTCAAATATGACCTGAAAGAACTCGTACCCAGCCTTAATAGGAATGGTAACACCACAGACATGAAATTGTAGAACAGCAGGTTTTTACTAATTTCCTTTTCAAATCGCAATATGTATCAAACAAAAATAATGTTGTGTTATTAGAGCTTTCAGAATTGTTAAAAAAAAACTGCTTACACTTCCGGTATACCTGGGTTCACTCACCCCTTAAAATCTATCTATGTACTATTTGGTTGATCATTGTTTGTACTTTTGTCCGATTACTGTTGGGCTTTGTAGTGTGTTTCCTCTCATTTCAGGATTCTGATTACATCTTTGGTATCTACAGTATAATTGTATGAACCCTATTGTCCTTAGTACATCAGAAATATTAATATGAACCCTATTGTCCTTAGTACATCAGAAATATTAATATGAACCCTTTTGTCCTTAGTACATCAGAAATATTAAGCCCTCTTACTTCCAGGTTCGTTGACATAACATAAGACACATTTCATTTAATGTTAATAAATATAATTATAAATAGTTTCCAGTCTGAATGATGCAAAGCAAGAACTTCACAATTTAACCTATCTGTACTACAAAAGTGCACACACGATCATCAGACTAGAGAAGAGTTATTAGTTAGTGCCAGTAAACTTTATGCCTTTGTCAAATTGTACGTCATGTCTCTATTTCTGAAGTAAAATCTGTTTCAACAATAAACAAAGGGACTAAGAAGGCGAGTCCCCGAGGGTAGAAGGTGAGTTCCCGAGGGTATTATCTGTCCGGTAGTCAGTGCTTCGGTACTGACATGGTGTATTAGATATATGCATGATCATAATTACAGTTTCTAAATAAGAAACCGTAGTCGATTTTGGCTATTCTTTTAATATCCTTTGGTTTTATTGCTCCCCAAAATATATTTGCCTTTACAATCGTTTGGCTTTGAGCGTACTTGATGATGGTCGTTGTAGAAACACGTCGTAGGCAGTTTTATATCTACGTTTTTATTAGTAATTCTTCGTTACAGACGACTGAGTCTTTACTGTAGGTATAATCGACATTCCTATGAAATATCATTTGTTAATTCAGTCATGCTGCGAACTCGTATGTTGAGTAGGTTGATTTTACGACCACTATTCGGTTTATTGATACATATCCGACCCTGCAATATGTGAATGACATTTTATTGCAAGAATCCCCCTCTGAATAAGGATTTGATGAACGGGATCAGACTAAAAAACGCTTTATACGTCACGTTCAACAATATTTCAGTTACATTAATGGAGGGTTCTCCAAATGAGATTTGTACCCCATTTGCAGAGCATTCCGCGTTAGGGACGTTGTCGCGGAATAAAGGAGGAAATACAGTCAACATGAATGATATCGTTGCCGAACACTTTTGTACCCATAATGTTTCTATCATGAAATGTGGTGTACCTATATCGAGAATCCCGAACCAGGATTTATAAAAAAAAAAAACAATCTTTGTCAAAGGGAATACAATTATAAATATTCTAATGGAGATGTTCATATGAGGAAGCTTTGTTCTTTTTGTTTTTTACATTGATTTTGGTACTTTTGTCTTTTCGTTGTCTTCGTTTCGTCCCTTTATTTCGTGTTTTGGATTTGTTTGTACTATTGTTTTTTTGTATCATCACGATGGTCTCCCTTTACCTCATGATTATTTTTATTTGTTTTATACTGCTGTTTTTGTTGTGTTCGGATCATTCTATTTCTCTGTGTTTAACATTTGTTTTTAGTACTGCTGTTGTGTTTTTGTTTTGCATCCGGGTCGTATGTTCATTCGCAAAGAACTTTGGACATGAATACTCGACTATGGATTAAATATTTGAACAGGAAATGTGCGGAATGGAAAATGAGTGGCATTTAAGACAATTATTAGTTCCATTCTATTTCAAAATTAAATATGGTCCTCACCGTGCGGAGCAAACGATACAGGAATTATGTCTGATAGCGAGATGAGGGAGTACAAGACTGGTACATTTTACAAAAATATTTATGTTCATTGCTTTTCATTGTTTAATATGTAACACTAATGTGTGTATTATTTAACAGTAAAAAAAGTTGACTATCATTGTGACAAACTCAATAAGTTTGGTTGAGGATAGGGTAGGGTTATGATGTTTAACACCACTTACAACAATATTTCAGTAGTATCGTGGTGGTCAGTTTTATTAGTGGAGAAAACCATTGACCTCTCGCAAGTCACTGACAAACTTGATCACAGCATGATGAATGGAGTACATCTCGCCATGAGCGGGATTCGAACTCACTACTTTATTGGTGATAGACACTGGTTGCACAGGTGGTTGTAAATCCAAGTACCATACGATCACGACCACTGCGGATCCTATTTGTGGTTGAAGCGATTCCTCAATAAATACAACATAGCGTGTTTCATAACTTTTATAGAGTCATAAAACTGTCAACGCATAATAATTTCCTGGTAATATCGTAACTGTCAATACTAAATAGCATGTAGATTTTCTACTAAAAATAATCATGGAAAACAATTTCTTCACCAAAGTATTTGTTTTCAATAAATATCCAACAGAAAAATGAAATATCCTAAATATCTGCAGAAAATGGAGAAAAAAATTGAATTCTTGATATTCAACGATGCCTAAGTCTTTTTATTTATTTATAAGTCTCTATATACATTTGCAATAAGGTACGAAAATATAGCAGATTATCGGCTCAATTTATTTCGATTTTAATTTAGCACAGAGTTTGCTCAAATTTACAACAATTAATACGTCAACTTTTTATGAATAATTGAAGTAAATTTTGTAATGTTATCACATTTGTTTTTTTCAAAATACGAATAGTTGTAAATGAAACAGTCAATCAAAGAATCGTAAAAAAGACAAAGGACAAAAGGATAAACAATTGTCAACTAAACAATAAGCACAATATTAAAGATTAAGGAAAACGAATTGCACCATTGCAATTGCACTCAGTTACTAAGGAAGAGTAAACAGTTTCTGCTCCATTAGTGTTACTCATGATAAAAACCCATTAATAAGTCAAAAGTCGGTCATAACCATAACAATATCCAGGAGCTGCTGTAATGTTACTACACATAACTTCAGAACAGGCGTATTGAAATAATATGCTTGGTCGTTGAGCTTCACTGTCAATTTCTATGTGCGATTCAAGGTATGAAGCCCCTGCATGAATTTTTCGTCAAACAAATAAAGGAACACGTCCGCGAGAACTAGAAACGCTACGATATGGTCTCGAAAATTTATCGCCACGAGTAAATTTGAGTGAGTGAGTGATTGTTGTTTAACGTCAATTGAGCAATTTTTCAGCTATATCATGGCGAGAACAAGTTAATTTTCAATGAGATGATGATGAGATCCGCTTTGTTCTAGACCAACACGCTGAGTTGGATTTTTACAGTGCTACCTCACTGAAATAACAGTCCACGGGTAGACATTTTGCTCCACTCGGACACATTATTCTAATTCCGAGCCAATTAGTCTTTGTTCTTTCTCCTTAATGCTGTGTGCTTAGCGGAGAAGCAACAAATACCAATTTTATAGTCTTTGGTTTGACCCGACCGGAGCTCGAACCCACGATCTACCGCACTCGATGCGAGCACGTTAACCATTACGCCTCCGATGTGGTTCGAGTAAATTTGAAGTAAATATGTTTACGTTTATGTTGTTATCATATAATATACGCGTTTAAATCACAGAACCTTTCTGATTTATTCTAGATTTTATATTTTGTTCATTATACCGATAATATCATTTATCTTAAAGCCATTTACATACAATGTAGTAATGACCGTTTATTCCCCTCCCTATTTAACAGCGTTAACTTATCATTTATTCGGAGAATAGTTCAAACTATTGTAAATAATAATTTACAGTAAATAAATATCCCTTCTCGTTTGTCCAATTTAATTCTTATGCATCACGTGATATTTCATATAATCGAAATGTATTATAAACTGATATGACGTCATCCATTGGCTATGTAAACCCCTGATATATTTTAATTCGCACATACGTGTTGTTGGACAAAATTCCCGAGTGATTTCATGTATTTATACAATACCGTTGTGCATACAAGCATTGAAATGTTCATTTTTTCACACGTTCATTTTTATTCCGAAAACAAATACTAAAGATGAACATCTATGAACCTTGACTTTTATATATTAAGATCTTCCGGTGACGTGGTTTCCGAAGAACGCTGGTTACTAAATTATTTTATATTTCTTTAATCAGATTGGAAAATGCCAGTTACTTGATCTCAACACAATCTATTAATATATATAGAAAACATAACGGTTATGACATGTATTTCCATTAATTAATACCACTTCACAAAATATGTCCGATTTTTACAGTGATCATTTAGATAATTCGTAGAGACCATAGTTTGTACAAAGTTTTAACACGAGAAACATTATTTTTGCTGGATTTTATCCTTCACCATCGCTCGTTATAATTCATTTGGGAAAACATCAGCAACAAATGTTTACGACTAAATATTTGCAGTACAAATGTAAAGCTTTGTGCTAAATATCGAGTTAAAGTATGTTAAATGGATTGTGTCTGCAATTTTCAATTATTTCATGATTTTGCAGTGGAACAGTAGTTTAAATATTGAAAAGATAAAACAAAATAAGCAATCTGCTTCTGCGACGTGTCACAGTTTAAAATTCAGTTATTATCACTATTTAGTCATGACCGACATAATTATTGACACAGCCGAATATTGATGACGTAATGTTGATGGGGAGGTAAACACGTACATATTGCAATACACAAAAACATGTTATTGTTTACGCCCTTTTTTACTGCAGGTACACAAGTATATTTGATATTTCAGTGGAATATCATTATATTGTATAATATCTGTTTAAAAACTCTTGTATTTTACAACCACATTGAAGATTATTTAGAAATTTCTTAGATATCATTAGACTTCACTCCTTAGATTTCTGTAATCTTATTTCAGACCTTGTTACAGGTATGAAATAATGAAACACCTATGTTCCCTATGACCTAATATGAAAGCAGTTGATAAACTAGAGTATGAAACCAAAACTTTTATTGCACACGCACGCACAAAAGCACATCATTTGGGCGATGTTTTCATGAAGTCAACCGCAAAAAGGTTGGTTTAATATTAAAATCGACTCTCTGGTGTTAAATTGTGGTTTTAATATATTACTGGTTAAAATATTGAGGAAATAAAATAGCAAAACTTTCTGACGCTATACGTATAATCAACACAAGCATGTTAATATATGACAAAAATATGTCAACTTAATATTAACCCATTAAGATACATGTACATGTACGATACCAATAACACCCATTTGGGTAAGGGGTCGTCGTGGTCGTATGTAGGTGTGAGTTCGAACCCTGCTAAGCGAGGAACACTCGATACAACATTGTGTGAGAAAGTGTGTCTGTGTCTTGTGACAGGTCAGTGGTTTCCCCCCGAGTTCTACGATTTCCTCCCCCCAATAAAACTTACCATCCACAATTTAGTTGAAATATTGTTGAAAGTGGCGTTAAACACCATAACCATAACCACAAGCCATTGGTTAATTTGGACTTCTATTGTATTATATAAATTGAAAGCAGTTTTTTTTATTGAATTTATGTTCCTGTTAACTTATATAACCTCAAAGGCCCAGGATAATCCAGAGGCATACCTATTTATCTATTACACATAAAAGAATACTACATACTACATATATTTAGTATAATATCATATTCAAAATTGCATACAAAAATAAGATAAGTAGCATGGGAAGAATACAAATAATAATACAATACAGTACAGAAGGGAGAGCCCGGGTGGCTCAATGAGTTAGGTAGTTGGATTACCTAACAAATCATACAAGCCTATCACCAATACGGCATGGGTTCTCGTCCATCTTTGTAAATTAAAAAAAATGGTGCACTCGACTCGCAGCCGCAAGTGATAAAGTTTACCAGTTACTTGCCCATGGTCGGTGGTTCTCTCCGGCTTCTTCCACCACTAAAACTGGTCGGCATGATATAGCTGAATTATTGCTGAGTGGCGTTAAGCACAATAAATCAAATCAAATCAGTACAAAAGGAGAAATAAATCTGATAATTTGATTTGTGTAGATTAATACTTTATTTTCTGTGTAGTGTTTTGTAGATCATCATTATCTTTCGGTCATTGTATTTTCTGTAGATTTACGGCTTCTGATTACCCCTTGATTACCCCTTGATTATCCCTTCAGTAGCTTCAAACTATTCTTCGAATGTCAACGTATTCATTAAACAAGAACTATCTTTAAAAAAAGATGTACGACGAAGCACAAATATTATATACTTCTACGAACAGTGTTTCACTGAAATAACCAAAACATATTGGTTTTATAGGATTTGATAAGACATGTAAAACCTGCATTCTACTTAATGTGTAAGGAATCGTTAATAAATAGTAACAGCGTCCATCTTGGCCCGAGGACGGGACTGCCAGACAGAATTTTGAAAGGGGATCACCAAAGGATTATTTTACCAAAGCTTGAATCCAATTGGCCCAGTAGTTTAAGAGGGAAAAATATAAAAGTTCATCCACCTTTTCTGTTCTTAGCAACAGTGGCCATGTTGGTTAAATGTCTGGATTGCCGGACACAATTTTGGAAGGGGATCACAAACGGACCATTCCACCAAAGTGGCCAAGTGGTTTCAGAGGAGAATATTTTTAGTAATTGTGTACAGACGGACGACCGGCGCAAAGTGATGACAAAGGTTCACATGACCCTTTGGGTCAGGTGAGCTATAAAAAAAGGGGTGTATATTATTTCCTATCCGTGGTAAAATCTCAAAAAAATCATGGCTTCAACAATAACTTCTTAATTTGTAATACATAGATGAAATGGCACTTTCTCAGAATTTAATACCCCCAGTCGCTCACATGAAGATTAAATAATACATTGAAAATAAAACTTTACAACATATAATACTTTGGTTAAAAAGAATATCGCTTAAATTTAAAGTTTAACACAGATATACCATTAAAAGTAACCATATTATCAGTTATACTCGAACTCCCTTTGTCTGTGTGGGGCGTAGGACGACGGACGCAACCAATCAGCAAACTACTAAATGACTTGCTTATTACAAGTTCCTTAAATCCGACTTGCTTATTACAAAGTGCTTTAAATCCGACATGTTTATTACAAGTCAGTGATTTTCCTATTCATCTGTATCTGAGGTCTGGGTCCCTTATAATTGGGAAAATTAGCGCGTAAATGATGTGAATTGGGAAAAGATGGGAAGAGCAATACATTTATTAGTTTGGAGGTCCAGTAATAGAACAGCAATCATACTGTACCAAGGTTAATGCCAACAGTAAGAAATTCTTGTAATGAGGAAGAATGACAACAAAAAGATCACAAAGCTTACATAAATACCCTTGGTGTACCACACTGTCATATAGCCATGGGTATTTTTGTTCATTTTTCATTGAACTGAACACCCTTGCATCTGGTACCATGACCTCTCGAGCACAACTGTCCGAATCAGAGTGACAGTCAGATTTCGTATATCAACACCACCACTATTTGCACTATTTACATATTGTTGGATGTCATTTGAAGCTGTGTTAGGTAATAAAGAATTTGAATTGGTTGTTTTTGGAGTGACATTCGCAGTGGTAACAAGACGTTCAGCTTCTGGGCATGGTGTATCAGTACTTAGTGTCAGTGACCGGTAGGGTTGACTCCACCTAATCACATTTAAATTCATTAAAAAAATCTAAAATTTCAAGTGGGAATAGCTGTAATTATTGTATAAACAATGTGCAAACATTGGGGCTTAGGGTGTATAAACCGGGGATGATCAAAATAGCCACATTTTCGGTATTTTCAAAATAGCGACATATCAAAACACCTATAAAAGATATATCAAAACAGCGACACATTCAATATATCAAAACAGCGACCTCTACCTGTATTTAATAATACTTTAATAATATATAAAATGGCTCATAACTTTATGCAGCCATTGCCGCCATGTATACCACCCAATCAGTACAGAATAAGGAAAT
>MJUT01042285.1:98254-128419 GCA_002080005.1 Gigantidas platifrons | reverse complement strand
TCTACGAACAGTATTTCACTGAAATAACCAAAACATATTGGTTTTATAGGATTTGATAAGACATGTAAAACCTTCATTCTACTTAATGTGTAAGGAATCGTTAATAAATAGTAACATCGTCCATCTTGGCCCGAGGACGGGACTGCCAGACAAAATTTTGAAAGGGGATCACCAAAGGATTATTTTACCAAAGCTTGAATCCAATTGGCCCAGTAGTTTAAGAGGGAAAAATATAAAAGTTCATCCACCTTTTCTGTTCTTAGCAACAGTGGCCATGTTGGTTAAATGTCTGGATTGCCGGACACAATTTTGGAAGGGGATCACAAACGGACCATTCCACCAAAGTGGCCAAGTGGTTTCAGAGGAGAATAGTTTTAGTAATTGTGTACAGACGGACGACCGACGCAAAGTGATGACAAAGGTTCACATGACCCTTTGGGTCAGGTGAGCTAGAAAAAAAAGGGGTGTATATTATTTCCTATCCGTGGTAAAATCTCAAAAAATTCATGGCTTCAACAATAACTTCTTAATTTGTAATACATAGATGAAATGGCACTTTCTCAGAATTTAATACCCCCAGTCGCTCACATGAAGATTAAATAATACATTGAAAATAAAACTTTACAACATATAATACTTTGGTTAAAAAGAATATCGCTTAAATTTAAAGTTTAACACAGATATACCATTAAAAGTAATCATATTATCAGTTATACTCGAACTCCCTTTGTCTGTATGGGGCGTAGGACGACGGACGCAACCAATCAGCAAACTACTAAATGACTTGCTTATTACAAGTCCCTTAAATCCGACTTGCTTATTACAAAGTGCTTTAAATCCGACATGTTTATTACAAGTCAGTGATTTTCCTACTCATCTGTATCTGAGGTCTGGGTCCCTTATAATTGGGAAAATTAGCGCGTAAATGATGTGAATTGGGAAAAGATGGGAAGAGCAATACATTTATTAGTTTGGAGGTCCAGTAATAGAACAGCAATCATACTGTACCAAGGTTAATACCAACAGTAAGAAATTATAGTGATGAGGAAGAATGACCACAAAAAGATCACAAAACTTACATAAATACCCTTGGTGTACCACACTGTCATATAGCCATGGGTATTTTTGTTCATTTTTCATTGAACTGAACACCCTTGCATCTGGTACCATGACCTCTGGAGCACAACTGTCCGAATCAGAGTGACAGTCAGATTGCGAATATCAACACCACCACTATTTGCACTATTTACATATTGTTGGATGTCATTTGAAGCTGTGTTAGGTAATAAAGAATTTGAATTGGTTGTTTTTGGAGTGACATTCGCAGTGGTAACAAGACGTTCAGCTTCTGGGCATGGTGTATCAGTACTTAGTGTCAGTGACCGGTAGGGTTGACTCCACCTAATTCCACATAATCCCACCTAATCCCACTTAAATTCATTAAAGAAATCTAAAATTTCAAGAGGGAATAGCTGTAATTATTGTATAAACAATGTGCAAACATTGGGGCTTAGGGTGTATAAACCGGGGATGATCAAAATAGCGACATTTTCGGTATTTTCAAAATAGCGACATATCAAAACAGCGATAAAAGATATATCAAAACAGCGACACATTCAATATATCAAAACAGCGACCTTTACCTGTATTTAATAATACTTTAATAATATATAAAATGGCTCATAACTTTATGCAGCCATTGCCGCCATGTATACCACCCAATCAGTACAGAATAAGGAAATTTTGTAGAGGGTAGAGGGTCTCCTAGTCATCATTCCTATAAAGTAGTTTCAGTAGTTTCAGAGGAGAAGATGAACATATGTAAAGTTACCGACGGATGACGATGACGACGACGGCAACGGTGGGACAAGTGAGTTTAAATATCTATTGCCCCCTGCTCACCAACGGGGAGGTGGAAGTAGGATGTTCAGCAGGATGAATAAAAGTAGCAGTAGCTAAAATAAAGTTTATTAAATTGTTCCATGTTTTAAAACTTTTAAACTCGTCGCAAGCACTAGTATAGTAGAATTCTAAAAGTTAACTGGTTGCGCTCTGTACGCCATAAGTTTGACAAATTCTTGTCGTGATATTTATTTATTTATTTTGTTTAATTTTCTCTATCATATCCTCTTTCACCTGTAAAAAATCTATTTAACTTAATGTCGCTATTTTGATATATAATTTTCAAACAGGTAATTAAAATTGTCGCCGTTTTGATCTATGGGTAATGTCGCTATTTTGATGTCGCTATTTCGATATGTCGCTATTTTGATATAGTCCCGTATAAACAAAAACTCATTAACTTCAGGTAAACCTTGATTATATATTAATTTATCATTTTTATTCTAATAACAAAAACACAGATACATACATAAATAAGTGATATCTCTATCAATACATTTATATTTCAACATCCATAGAACTTATTATCTATTTTTCAAACTACATGAGATAATAAACAAGCATGTCTTAGCTTATGCTTGTTACTATTCATTTTTTAATGAAAATCTTATAATTCATGTTTTTTTTCCAAAGGTACAAATATTTTTTAAAAGATATTTTACTATTTATGTCATACTTAATTTCACTCCATATGAAAAAAAATGTGTCATCCGAATTTCTAATTTTTTATTAATGACACTTACTTCACTCAAATATATTCCCTTTTTCTGCAATATTTGACATAAAATGCAGGTACATCACAGGTAATAATTAATTATATACTAATTGCAAAAACAGCATAATTAACTACAACAACATCTATTGGAATACCTGCAATAGGTTTTTTAACGGGATCAGATAGATGACATCACCGGTACAGTAGTGGGTCGGACTCACTTCAAAGCACACACAGTTTCATTAGCTTTATTATAGTCATCAACCTCATTTTTCTCCTGGAGGAAGTAAAACCTTTTTTTTTAATCCAAAGGATTCAAGTTACATGTACTTCCTTCCATCATTACTGGTCAAGTTCTTAACAAATTATTTAGAATTATGCAACATCGTGACATTTTTATTTTTAACTTTAAAACAATAATTCGCGTATTCCGCTTCATCAACTGTTTTCCGTTTTTAATTTCCAATGAATTGACAAAATATCAAGCAAAGTAAATCACATGATATATTTACTATTTTTTATTAAAATTTTATATTAAATTTATTTAAATAACCATTTATTCCAAGTGCTACAGATATCCGCTATCGTTTTTCTGAAGTTTTATCGCAGTCTGGTAATATAAACAAATCAAGTGACCAAATATACTGTACTGGTTCCCGGTATCTTGTGCGTAGTATTGAAGTGTAGCGAATTTAAGCCTGGGGAAAACTAGCTGGTAGATATAAAAATAAAACTGGTTTCAGCTAAATGTTCTATTGATAAATCCAAATGATAATTTACAAAACAAATAGGTGTTCACATATGGTAGTCCAATATACAAACAATAATGGCAAGTCCAGTATAATCATGAAATGTTCACATATGGTTGTCCAATATAACAATCACGGCAAGTCCAGTATAACAATGAAATGTTCACATATGGAAGTCCAATATAACAATTAACAATACACAACATACGTACGATGTCCGTACACTATTCAATCAGGATTCCTAATTAATTTTTACACCGTTTCGAGTCTGAATTTATACAAATGTTCATGACAACGATCTGTTGTTACTCGTAAAATGACATGTTGAAACGTATCGGATTAAATGCAAATTATAACAATAGATATGAAATTAACAAAAACTGAGTCATTAAAACTGAATCTCCTTAATTTGACTTCAAAGACTAATTTGACAATGAGAATAGACATATTGAATTAACAAAAAGTTCCCGAAATAATCGAATTTATTTTGAAAACATTTTAAATAATTTTTGATAAAATTTACGTTACGAAAACTCTCCTCCGGTCCAGCTATACTCTGACCCAAAGTCTCAAAGTGGAATTACTGTCCCTCCTCTCTATGCGGAACCAATAATCCTAGGGTTTCGACGTCCTCTTTGTCGATGGCTGTGTCCTCTTTGGGTGGTGTTAAGTGCACATAGCGGATGATGATTTGAGCCGTTGCCTAGTTCTAGTGACTTGTAGTGTTGTATTCTGTCACTCTGTTCATAACACAGTTTCCTCCACTCTCGAATTTCTTTGTTTAACGATATGTTGTAATCCATCTTTTCGCACAACTAACGGCATATAGATCTTTCGTTTTCCAGTTCTTCTAATTTTGATTTAGTTTGTTCTTCCAATGATCTTATTATCGACTTTTGATCTTGTAGTTGGTCGGTTAGGTATTGAATCATTCGCTCACTATTTATTTGACTAATATCAAGATTGAACTTTTCTTCAACAAGCTCGTTCCATTTCTCGTCACTTACTCTTATGAATATTTCGAATTCGCTCTTGATTTTGTCCTGTTGGTCGATCGCATTCTAAAGCTGTTCTTTTACGATTGATAATTTTGCTTTCCAATTCGATATTCCTTTATTCTCTCTAATAATTATGTAATCATTTTCCTCAATAAGTTCAATAATTTGCAATCTCAGTCCAAAATGAAACTTAGACACAGCTTTTCGGAATTCTGAATCGTCTAATTGATGAAACGGAAAGTTCGAACATGTTTTCATTCTTATAAAGTCTTGAAATCGTGATTTATCTCTTGCTATGTTTTTCCTTGATTTTTGCTACTTTGTAGCGGAGTTGCAGTGTTTACGGAAATGTCCAATCTGTCCACAACGGTAACATTTAATATTGTTCTTACGTTTGCGGGTAAATCCAGAACAGTGATAGAATTCATTTACATGATACGGGGAAAACGAACGCATATCAGGCGAACACTGCCAATTCGATGTCGGAAGTCCGAAATTCATCATGAATATTCAAAATGGCTGTATACACAGGATCTTGCAGCGCAATTAACTACGAGTGGTGTAGTCAAATGCTTCGGGTTCTAGCACCAATTGACGTGTAGCGAATTTACACGTGGAG
Source organism: Gigantidas platifrons (assembly GCA_002080005.1). Classification (NCBI taxonomy): domain Eukaryota; kingdom Metazoa; phylum Mollusca; class Bivalvia; order Mytilida; family Modiolidae; genus Gigantidas; species Gigantidas platifrons. Next base: position 123,436 of record MJUT01042285.1, on the reverse strand, counting down.
GAAAACTAGCTGGTAGATATAAAAATCAAACTGGTTTCAGCTAAATGTTCTATTGATAAATTAAAATGATAATTTACAAAACAAATAGGTGTTCACATATGGTAGTCCAATATACAAACAATAACGGGAAGTCCAGTATAACCATGAAATGTTCACATATGGTTGTCCAATATAACAATCACGGCAAGTCCAGTATAACAATGAAATGTTCACATATGGTAGTCCAATATAACAATTAACAAATAGTTCACGGCACTGAGGGCCATATGGCAGTTTATGGACCGGGATGTCACCCACAAAATATTATATGGATCGAAGCGAAGGTGAGGTCCATATAGTATTTTGTGGGTGAACATGTATGTTTACGACGGGAAAGTCAGTCTTATTGATGGAGCATTCGTAACAATAATATTGTGTTTGCACGTTTTAATTGCACATCGCATATATTGGGTCATTATCAAAANGCCGTGAACTATTTGTTATATTATACTTCGCGTCCAAAAACAAGCCCAATTATCTTCCGAAATAAAGACTCGAAAACGAGGCAGTCCACTGCCGGTCCATATAACGTTATATGACCGGCTGCGCTAACAGAGACAAATAGGGAAAATAAAAACGTAAAGTATAATATTTAACAATACACAACATACGTACGATGTCCGTACACTATTCAATCAGGATTCCTAATTGATTTTTACACCGTTTCGAGTCTGAATTTATACAAATGTTCATTACAACGATCTGTTGTTACTCGTAAAATGACATGTTGAAACGTATCGGATTAAATGCAATTTATAACAATAGATATGAAATTAAGAAAAACTGAGTAGTTAAAACTTAATCTCCTTAATTTGACTTCAAATGACTAATTTGACAATGAGAATAGACATATTGAATTAACAAAAAGTTCCCGAAATAATCGAATTTATATTGAAAACATTTTAAATAATTTTTGATAAAATTTACGTTACGACAGTATTTCGCTTGGTTAATCAAAACAAATAGAAACCAGGTCATAAGCGTGAAAATGTTCGACTTTTAATTTCATTTGAAAAACCTTTTATTAACCAGATTTTACGAATAATTTTATCACCACACTATTGGGAATTTTCCTCCATGAAATTGGGGAAACAACATTTTTCACATTGGGACTGGGGCCGATATTCGGCCCAAAAGAAACAGTCGGAAAATCACTGCAAGAATTTTAACTCCGTTCTCCGAATTCTTACCAAATTTATATTATTCTCCAATCAAAAAATATTTTCATCTTTAAAATTGCTAGGCAACAGCGTCCATAACAAAAGAAGGTCAAAAGCGATCGTATACGACTTCGTCGAATAATTAAGCTTCAGTTTTCTTCTATGTTAAAATTAAGAAATAATTCATGGAAGCCATACTGTGTTGTGAGTTTTAAAATGAGTTGGCAGGATATATTAGTAAATTATATCCGCCAACCCATGTCAAAACTCACAACACAGTATGGCTTCCATGAATTATTTCGACTCTGATATGTAAAACTGTACAAATACGGTAGTATATTTTAATGGGAAAGACGGTAATTTATATTTACATTTGGGGGCAATGTCGCACACAATTTATGCTGCCAAATTCCAGTAGACGATAACTCGCGAACATGTATGTTTACGACGGGAAAGTCAGTCTTATTGATGGAGCATTCGTAACAATAATATTGTGTTTGCACGTTTTAATTGCACATCGCATATATTGGGTCATTATCAAAATACACGTACTTTTCCCTGTTCATTTTTTGGTGACATCAAATATTTTCTTTCACGTTTTGCTGAAGCCGTTTAGTTTTGCCTATATTACAATAATCTATTCACATAATATGCAGTCGGGAAAACCACCATGACAAAAATTATTTCAAGACATTGTGGACCCTCTCATACCTTTCAGGCAGTGGTGTTACCAACATGAAATTATTCTTTGCAGGAAAATAAATATTATTTTTATGTACAAAGTGGTTAAATACATAATATACAGGGAGATTATTCATAATTTAGGATATTTTCTTTGGAATTCTATTTCCCCCCACAATATTTGGAAATGTAGTTGTGGAGTCCCATTTAATCTGCATTATGAAACAAACAAGTTTTCATAATTGTATTTTATTTCACTCTATTTGAATAAAAGATGACTTATACATAGCAATCAGAGTCAACTTTATCCAAACATAATATAATTTATTAGCAATGATGTCATTTATCATATTTATGAAACAATTTACATGCGGTAACACCAATGACAAGAGGTAACATCGCAGAGACATCTTCTTGAATGTATACTTTTAATTCAAGAAAAAACACAACTTTCGTAAAATTAACACATGGCAAAAAACAAGAAAAAATTGCAAAGGATGAAAACAAACTAACAAGTAATCGGAAGGGTAACACCAAGGACAATTTTTGTAATACAACAGAAAACGACGAGGCAAAATTAATTTGGGGAAAAATTATTATATTTTTATCCAATTTTTCACTTGCTTTGAAAATTTTATTGCTCAATGGAATGGTGATAAATAGTTGCAGTATCTTTAAATCTGAAAAAAATAGTCTTAATTTTATGGTAACAGCATGGACAGTTATACCACAGCCAAACAGGTATTTTCAGTATAAAATGAAAATAATTTCTTCCTGGCTATGTTTTATATGTATATACTGTAAAGTATAGCAAATGTAATGTATTGAATATTTTTATATTTTGTTCAATTCTAGCAAAAAGAAGTAGTGAGAAGTACACCACAGACATGCAATTTATATATTATACTAATTGCTCATACCTTTTCGGCAGTATAGTAGTTTCCATATGAATTATGTTTTTGTCGTCTGCACATGTCATAAAACATGAAATAAGCAAAGGGAGTAACTATATATATGCTTCAAATATAACCTAAGAAAAACTTCTTACCCGGCATTAATAGGAAAGGTAGCACAACAGACGTGAAATTTTATAACAGCAGGTTTTTGCTAATTTACTCTTCAAATCTCAATATGTATCAAATAAAACTAATGTTGTTATATACGAGCTTTAATAATAGTTAAAAAATAATATAAAGATCAAACAAGATCATTACATCTAAATAGTACAATTGACCAGAAGCAACTAATTTTAGAAAAATAACACGTATCACTAAGGACAAAACAGGTCTTCGTGTAGCAAGTATAAATTCGCAATTGGACCAATCTGGATTTAGATGGTAAAACTATGGGAATATGTTGTGTCTTTGGGCAAAACATGTTTTCTCCAATAATTTTGGTTGATATTTGGCTTTTAATTGCATAAACGGACGTGCATTTTGATAATGAACCATTTATTAATTTTGGATATGGTGATTATTTTCAGTGAATATAGATGCTTAAAACGTTAACAACCGTGTAAATAATTTTATTTCGTGATTTATCACCTGGTTTAAATGTGTGCACCGCGCATGTGTTAATGAGACGTTGTTGCCATCTAAATAAATCGCTCGTTTGTTTGCAAAGCGAAAGAAGGACATCATATTAGAATATCTGTGTCTTCTACTTCTACTTCTATACTGTTGATGTGCAGAGCGATATGCATTACACAGATTTTGTTGTGCAAGCGTCAACTATTGTACACGTGTTAAAAACTGGTAATACCAGCAAAATTTACAATTAAAAGCAACATGTATACAGATTACGGTGTCAGATGTCTCCACACAGCTTCCCTGAAGCAGTCCGTGGTTGGTACCTGAATTACATCTGATGGTAGACTGTTCCAGTCAGCTATAGTTTTGGGTATGAAGCTGTTCTGATAAGCATCTGTTGCAGTACTCAGTCTGGAAAACGGTTCTGGTGATACTGTCTTGTATTATTTGATGGTTTTCTGACATATTCTGGGATGGTCACAGCAGCTTCTCCATTGATAGCTTTGTGAAATAATATTAGTCTTGCTGCTTTCCGTCTGGTCTCAAGTGTCTACCATTCTAAGTGCTGCATGATCTTAGTTACAGTTCCAGGTTCTCTGCTATATGTAGATGTTACGTTCTTTGAACCATTTCTAGATTGTTTATGTGTTTTTGCCTATAGGGGTCCCATACCGCTGATGCATATGCGGCCTGACTAATGATTTATATGCTTGTTCTTTTATGTCCTGAGGGCACCTATAGATGCTTCATCGGAGAAATTCCAACGTCCTGTTTGCTTTAGATGTCACTTTGTTGATATATATCTCCCATCCTAGATCTTCGGAAAGTTCAACACCGAGATAGGGATAATAATGCACAGTTTCCAGTTGGTGTCCCATCATGTGGTAGTTGACGATTATTGGTGTTCATTTTCTTGTGACCCGTAGTATATAACATTTTGCTGGAAGGAATGTCATCTGCCATGTTTTTGACCACTGAACTAACTCTGTAAGATCTTCTTGGAGTTTGGTGGTAATGCAGTTGATTGGCCTATACAGGATGACACAAATGATCACGGATATGTTCCACTCGACGTAAACACTTCCCGGTCCTTTCCTCATTCATGACTTATCACCGGGGTTGTAACTAGATTAACACGACGAGAACTGCTTACACTTCAGGGGCACCTGGGTTCACCCCCGGTTTATAGTGGTGTTCGTGTTACTCGAGCTTTAGTTTTATGTGTATGTTTTGTAGAGCGTTGTTTGTCCTTTTGTCCTTTTTCTATTGGTCATTGTGATGTCTGTTCCTCTTCGACATACGCATTCATATTACCCCTTTGGTATCTTCAAACTCCTCTTTCAAACACATATTTAACAGATTGATGAAGAGATACGATGAAAAATAATATAGTGTTTTATATACAAACGATAAAAAGTTTTCTTCATTGCCAGATTAAACTAATTATAAAGCATGTCAACCTGAGAAAGTTATTTTTGATTTGATAAAAAATAATTTCGCTTGTATGTACATGCATGTGGATTTCGATATTATCAAATTTCGTTTCTCCAGGTATATGTGTATGTAAATGTATGTGGATTTTGATAGGATCAAATGTCGTTACTTTAGATATATGCGTATCTACATGTATGTGGATTTTGATAGTATCAAATGTAGTTACTTTAGATATATGCGTATCTACATGTATGTGGATTTCGATATTATCAAATTTCGTTTCTACAAATATATGTGTATGTATATGTATGTGGATTTCGATATTATCAAATTCGTTTCTACTGGTATATGTGTATGTACATGTATGTGGATTTCAATATTATCAAATTTGTTTCTACAGATATATGTGTATGTACATGTATGTGGATTTCGATATTATCAAATTCGTTTCTACTGGTATATGTGTATGTACATATACATGTATGTGGATTTCGATATCATCAAATTTCGTTTCTTTAGATATATGTGTATGTACATGTATGTGGATTTCGATATCATCAAATTTCGTTTCTTTAGATATATGTGTATGTACATGTATGTCGATTTCGATATTATCAAATTCGTTTCTACAGATATATGTGCATGCACATCTATATGTAAGATATAACTTTTTCCGGTTGAAATTTTATCCGGTGGAAAGAAAATAATATCAAATTGTATGTTCCGGTAAATATTTTATAATAAAATACTTTCCATTGCTATAAAAAGTATCCTAGTGTACAATAAACAGGTACATAAAACTATTTCCGACGCTGATTATTAAATCACGAGACTTATCTATAAGATTATTTCCGGCGCTCATTGATAAATCACCCGATCCATCAAATGAGCTAATCCGGATAATATTTGATACTAAGGTAGGTAATATTATTTCCGACGCTGATTAATAAATCATCTGACCCATCTGGAAAATATTTTATAAATAAAATTTACAGGTAAATATGTATATACGGAAAATATATTATAGCCAGAACACTGTCAATTTAAATGGCAGATTGAGTAATCTTCAAATCCATTATAAAATTAGTAGCTTATACAATTAGATTATTTCTTCTATAATATATTTTTCGGTTGAAAAGTTATAATATACATTTAGTGTCTGGTAACGCGAATGACAATACATTTGCTATTCTCCGAGGATCTAGTCAATAAATGTTTTATTATACTGAACAATGAATGCCCAGTGATAGCAATACATGTATCTCGCATGTTTATAATATAAGCATTTTATGACAATGGACACCAAGTGATGCAAATATCACACACGTAACATGTTTATATTCCATTAATTACAATTGACACTAGTGATGGTAATAACTCTCACGTGTATGCTGAGTAATCATGCCAACATACACCTCGTGATGACAATCACTCATATGTTTTTGAGATAACTTTTTGTAATAATAAAGAAATTGTGTGAAAACAAATACCTGTGCCACTTCCCCTTCAGCCATCCTTTGTAAACAGACGACCGTTTGCAAGTTTCTCTGAAGTTGCCTATATACGCAACGATAAATCCAGTATTGCCCGAATACGCATATCATTATATGGAAAACCGCGGGAAATGTGATTAATGTGCTATTCACCGGCCGGTGAATAGTCATTTGTGCTATTCACCGGTGAATAGTACTTTTCAGACAAATTGAATGAAACTATGGAAATAGTATTTTTATTGCAATCAAATTTACATAGAAAAAAGTATGAGAAGTATAATAATGTGCAATGTTATCCACGGATATATTTTGATATCCAATTTCTTCCACCTCATCTTGAAAATATATAATAGCATTGGAAGAAATCTAATATTGAAATATTGTCCAAGGATAATATTTTGTATTAAAAATAATCCACCGGAAAGAATATTATGGAGGATAAAATAAAATGTCAAATATGTGGATTTCGAGATTATCAAATTTTGTTCCTACAGGTATATGTGTATGTACATGCATGTGGATTTCCATAATATCAAACTTCGTTTCTACAGATATATGTGTATGCACATGCATGTGGATTTCGATATTATTAAATTTCGTTACTTTAGATATATCTGTATGTACATACATGTGGATTTCAATATTATCAAATTTGTTTCTACAGATATATGTGTATGTACATGTATGTAGATTTCGATATTATCAAATTTGTTTCTACAGATATATGTGTATGTACATGTATGTGGATTTCGATATTATCAAATGTAGTTTCTACATATATATATGTACATTGTATGTACATGTATGTGGATTTCGAGATTATCAAATTTCGTTACTTTAGATATATGTGTATGTACATGTATGTGGATTTCGATATATTAACAAATTCGTTTCTACAAAGATATGTGTATGCTCATGTATGTGGATTTCGATATTATCAAATGTCGTTACTTTAGATATATGTTTATGTACATGCATGTGGATTTCGATATTATCAAATTGTTTCTACAGACATATGTGTATGTGGGCTTCGATATTATAAAATTTCGTTACTATAGATATATGTGTATGTACATGCATGAATGTAGTATTGGATAAATCATGAATATGAATTTAAATATAATTAATCATTGTATATCATTCATCGGCGCTTTTCTGAAAACATAAATCTGTGTACAATTTCTTTGCCTATATAAATAAATATCTATAAAAAACAGCTGATTATAAAACTTGATCAAGTAGAATTACAATGGAAGCACAATCTGTCAGCGCAACATAATCTTTGGCTACAAAACAATTCATTGATATATATAATTTCCACCAGAGAGTTAGAAACAAAAGTTAAATATCTGGTATATTAGATTTAGCAAACACACAATTGTTCCTCCTATCACGATCATGACATTTTGGAAAGGAGGCTGTCTTCTCATGTTAAACGAAGTTTATACGAAGCAATAACGTATGTAGTTCTCCTAAAAATATATACTCTCTATCAGGAATAAAATATATAATATCTCAACACAATGTCATGTTTCTAACATATTCAGGTAAGTACATGCTACCATCACTATCGGTGCCATAAATTGAGAAAACAAGGTGCATGCCTCCTCGGAAGAACCTGAGTACAGGGTTGTCCTAAATGTCGTTTGTTTTAACATTATGATGTTGCTATACTCTGATCAGCCTTGACTGTTTCCCAATTTTCATAATTTAGTCAGGCATACTTAGGGAGTTCAGTTTTATTTAGCAACGGGAACTGATATTTCGATTTCATAAATATAATACTGTGGTGATTTGTATCATTTTAGCAGACTTTGGATTCCCTTTCCTGGATTATCATTCAAATTCTTGCAAAAACGAAACTCTGGAGTGTTTCTTATCTTGCGAGTTGTTTTTTTAAACATGAATATATAATTAAACTAACATTATATAGTATTTGATAATTAACAGCTTAAAATGTTTGACGGATCATCTGTCGCCCCAGAAAACTAATGCTGTTACAAGTCATGGTCACTTGTTTATTTGTGGTCAAGGTGTCTTGTCTTTTGAGAGATTTCTGCGAACAAAGAAGCATCAGAACGCCATGTCGAAATTGACTTGACGAGCAGACGTATAGGAAAAAATTAACGGTGTAATTGAACAATTCGAGAATTTGTGCTATATCCCTAAATACCAGGAAAGAGTTCATATTAACTCCGAACAAATTAACTCCAATGTAATTGGCAATAATGCGCACGACCCCTATAGGTGTGACAAATAACATGTACGTCACCATTATCGTCAGCAACATTGTTGTCGGTCTTGTGACGTCATTTCCATTCAAATGCGCATGAAAAAGCTGTTTCCGTTGATTGCTTTTCTTCACTAAAATAACGATGATTACTGGTGTCACGATAAATAAAACAATCAATGGGCCAATGAAATAGAGACTGGACCCCACATTAAGCATATTTCTATACAATAATACAGCATCACTATCATTTTTATCGTAAACATCCGGGTTACAGATGCCATTTTCATCTATTGTGGTACAGTATGAATACCCAGCGTTGAATCCACCGATGACAATGTATAATATAACAATGCATGTCAGCATATGATTCTTCGTAAACCACAACTTTACCTGGAACGGAAACTTTACCGCTGCCAATCTTTCAAGACAGAGGCAAACAACAAGCCACGATGACGTCATTTTTCCAGTTTTATGCAACCAGAAATATAGTTTGCAGCCGACTTCAGACAATGCACGTGGATCACTACCAAAATAATGAATAACCGTCATGCTTTTGAAAGGTTGTGTTAATAATACACTGATATCCGATATTGCTAACGCAATTAAGAAATATCTTGATGCCATGCGGAAGAACGTTTTAGTATTCATTAAAAATATGGTTACCAGATTTCCAAAAAGACCAGCAAGTAGACATAGTGGTATAAGTACCATATTCATATAGTCTAGGATATTATGGGACCATACAGACTCTTCTATAGTAGTGTTTTGTGGCATAGTCAAGCATGTTCCGTTACAACGAAAAGTTACGTTTGGCTCCCCTGTTAAGTTGGAAAATGGACCAATAGTACTATTCACTATATCCTCCATCATAGTTTTCCTGTAAATAAGATAAAATGTATTGATTACTTATTTTGATGCAGATTATGATGTCTACAATGAATATAGAAGTATTATTTTCGAATCTTTATTTTCTTATTTTTATATATATTTCTTCCCGCATTTTCACCCTATTTAGTATGCAAGACTAAACATCGAAAACACTCTTGTTGAATATATCATTAAAGATCTCATTGTGACTTGTAACTGTTAGATGAAGAACTACAATAAAAGTTTGGTTCCTACAGTTTTTAAGTTGTTGGTTAACCTAATTTGCATTTCCTATAATGTTCAAATACATACATGTATAATGCAATCGTACGATAAATATGTAAAAGTTACATCGAATTCAAGGATTTAAAAAGAAGTTATTGTCACTCTTCGACATTTTCAGTTATATCGTAGCTACCAGACGTAATAGGAAGTGGAGGCTCTGGCAATTGTAAGGAACTGATTGGTAAAACTCCCTCCCTGCTTAGTTGTCTGGAACATTAACACTTGACGTGGACATCGTCAACGACGTAACCACTTCATCAGGGCTCCATAATTATGATGTTGCTTAGCAAAAGTTTGGAGACACCAGAAGGGGTAACCAGAAGCCGTCAATCGAAGACAAGACAATTAATTGGCTAAAAGAAAAAGGACAAAGACAAACAACGGTCGACAAAAAAAAAAAAGGATTGAGCAAGACAATCCTATCAAAACCGGTGTTTAACTCAAGTGCCCCTGATGAGGAGTAATTCCTCCTCCACTGGTGTCACCCATTGTATTACTGGTAAGCGACAGGAATTCGTATTGGACACCTGCATATACGTACATAAATACAAAACAAATCATGAATTTAGCACGAACCCCTTACAAGACAAATAGGAGTAACGACGCGGAAATCATAGAGGACATCACCACACGGAACTAATAACGCGAAGACATGAAATCGGACAAAATAAACAATAGGAAAACCACTAAAAGACGAGGGCGAACTCATAAAGCGTAATATGAATCAACTCTGAGAGCACTAAAAAGAAAAGAGGATACTTTATACGTTGTTTGTCCAGAAAGATAGGAAGTGGCGTCGACTGCTGGTCATATTAAACGATGAAGCACTAATCAAAATTCTACTTTCCGCTAATACTTCAGCATTTACTTTATAAAAAAAAAAAAAAAATGAAAACGATTAAGCAAATTTCATTCGATTACTCAAGTTTATCGATTTAGTCTCGGTTTCTATGTTTTTCCGATCGGAAATAGGAAGTGGTTTGACTGAGGTATATTTTTGCTTCTCATTTTATTTATAAATGCAACTAAGATGAATAAACATATATATCAAAATAGTAAGATTCTCTTTTCAATAAACGCTCGAGAAAACCAAAAGGACAATGAATAATGGGCATAGTAAAGAAATAATATTATAACCAGACGCTAGGTCAACACATTTATATTATGTCGATAACATGTATCTATAAGTCTGGCAAAATGGAAGTATCGGAAAAGTAGAAATAAATTTAAGCAAAAATTATAAGAATGAGAAATTATTATTTTTCTGCTTGTAATGCTGAAAATTTCACTAACATCGAATAAGTTAAAAAAAATAAATCATGTTTTCTATATGAAATATATAAGAAATATGTCAGTGTAAAAAGGCTTTGGAACCATTCCTGTACAGTTTATTGAATACTTCCAATATGGACATTAAGCTTCACGTCACACAAGGAAGACTATTTCTATTTACTGAATGTCAACCTTTTACTTGTGTATTCTGGTTATCTTCATTGACCTTATGTTTCAATATTGTTATGTTGTTCACCGTAATTATATGTATGTGTACTTTTCTATATTATTTCTATCTTATTTATATTATAGTTCATAGACCAACTAATTTGAGGACAGTGCACGGATGTCACCACAAACAGAGTCAAGATACCAAAAGGACTAATTAGAAGCGGTAACTTGAATGTAGAAACACTCTTCAATGGTCAAAAGAAAACAAAGACAAACAAACAACGGTCCACAACATTTTTATTTTTGATTTATGCCTTGATGACGTTGATTTGCGTCATCTAATCTTTATGTATGCCAATTCATATATCACCAAAGATCTCCGATCTACTGTCCAATAAAGAATAGAGCAAATAATAGTGTTGATAAGAGGTTCAGTACTTGTAACAAGTACATGAGTTGATTTGATTTTTGGTGTTTTAACGCCACTTTCAGCAATATTTCAGCTATATCATGGCGACCAGTTTTAGTGGTGGAAGAAGCCGGAGTACCCGGAGAGAACCACCGACCACGGACAAGCAACTGGTAAACTTTATCACTTGCAGCTGCGAGAGTGCACATTTTTGTAATTTACAAAGCCGGGCGCGAACCCACGCCGTATTAGTGATACGCTTGTATAAGTTGTTAGGTAATCCAACTACCTAACTCATTGAGCCACCCGAGTCCTGTAACAAATACACAATATATACATGTAGGAAGTAGATATATAATATTTCGAAACGTTTCCCCTTCGTGAGCACATGGGTTTATTCACGGTATGTTGGTGTGATCTCATTCTTTTAATTTTCTGTATTTTGTTTTTTTTATTTTGCTTGTCTTCGTTTTTTGTAAAAGCTTATTCTGGTCTCTCAGGAAGACCATTGACTAATTGATATTAAATATGTTAGAAGCATAAATTATGATTCATTTGTCCTAAGAGCTATGGTCTTTAGTCAACATATTCTATTTTCCTAGGTAGGGGTCAGTTGAGTACATTCATTGACCTTGCTGTTGGTTTGTCCATGTTTATCTTGGCCTTCATTTTTTGTGATACTTTGAGGTTTGTTTTTTGTAGAAGGGAATGTGTGCAGATTTTAATAGTTTGTGTATATATGCATTGTGGTTGGAGATTCAATGATCAAGAGGGAAGCGTCCCATTAACCAGTTTAACCCCAAGCCAGCACATGGATTATCAACGTCATATCTCGTGGTATGTTTTGTGTTAAGTGAGTTAAGGTGAGATGTGGTTGTTTGTTTTGCTGATATTGGTGGAATTGTTGACGATCATTGTTTAAATTTTCTTTCCATTATTTCGTATTGTTTTAAAAATATGTTAATTCATAGATATATTTAAGAATGGGATTGTTCTGTCTGCCATAATGATTATCATTGTGGATTTGTGTTTTCGGACTGTGATGGTCCCAACAAATTAATAGTCTATTCAAAGATGATAACCTTTATATCTATAAAGCGATTTTGGAAAGATGTAACAAGTCTCAATAGATATCTTCATGATTATCATGGCCATATAAAACACAACTAGCATGCTAAATTAACTTTTGCACCAGACCTCTTTTTTATCTGTATGCAATTTCGAAATTAAAAACATGTATTGTTTCACGTAGATGGGATGTTTATTTACATATGAAATTATTGTTTATTGTTTGTAAGTTTTAAATGACACATTTGCTAGAATATCTTCCGATAAGTTAATTAGATAGTTTGATCATACGATATAATACCTATTAAATCTAGACGCAATAATGCTTTTTAATCGTGATTGATATATATTACAATACTTAACGTGATCCATTAAGGAATAAATACTAGTACAATGGTGAACGTCATGCCATAATGAAGTCACACGGTCTAATTTTGNGGTAGTAATCAGACGCACACTCGATAGGACAATCCTCCAACGATTAATTTCGTCTAATTTTCACGTCGTAAAATTAGATGATGTAGTTAATCGGTTGATGACCTTGTTACCTTTCGTCACGTACATGATTATTTTTAATACGCAATGGTCTGACGTGTGTAAGAATAATATTGATCGAAAATAAATTACAACTTGTTAAATAAATATAATAAAGAATAAATGGACCATATAAGATACAAAAGACTCAATATATATTTTCTGTAATGAAGAATCAATTAATTTAAGTCAATAGAAGAATACTTAGAAAGATGTGTTTGTCATGTTGATATTATGTACACAAGATCTTTGATGGCTTCATTATCCAAGATCTAGAATATAATAGAAAAAGGGGGACAAGCGGTTCTTAATTATCAGTGCATAACAAGTATAATATATTAAATAATAATAAATAAAATGGAAAAAAATAATTAAAAATAACAATGTGAAATATAATATAACATTTATAACAGCAATAAGCTAAAATTAGATATTAGTAAAGACAACTCCCCGTTGTATCCCATTTAAAGGAGACAAAGCAACACAATATAATATACCGGATACTTCAAAAGACTTATTACCATTGTAGCAGTAGCTAAACACACAATAGGTTAAATCAGGAAATTTAACAGAATAATGCCTGTTGTATCTTAATAAAGTGACACAGAATCATGAAACAGCATAAATCAGGTACCTGAAATGTCATGTGTAGTATCAGAAAGCAAACAAATACTACGTGACTATCAGACTTTAAGAGAAAAATTTAGTTGCATCAGCCAACATATGATCAGGCCATTCAAAGGCATAACCCTACATACAAATGCAACAAGAACGAGTAATCCCCTGTGTATCAGAAACCAAACAAACACCACATTGCTACCAGACAGTTCAAAGGAATAAATCGTTGTTGCGTCAGTCAGAGCATGATCGTACGATCGTATGATCAAGCCATTCAAAAGAATAATAATGCATACAAATGTAGCAAGAACGAGTAATTAGCGAACAACATAAATAATCTTCTTGATGTTTCCGGGATATATGTGGGTATTATCGCCAAGGACAAATGGCGATTATTAGAGAGATAGCTGTCCTGCTTTAATAATATTTATGAAAGAACTCTGACAAAATAATCATAAGGCCTGATAAAGCATATATAAAAATAGCATATATAATGTCTTGGAGGTGAATTCACAGTAGTGAATTAGGATAAGAGATTTAAATCCTGCTTTAAGATTAATAGACGTTTGATATTTTTTAAGACATTTTTATTTGATGGAAAAACATTTCAATAAGCGCACAGAAGATAGTGACGTTGATTTTCGTCATTTCCGTTTGATCGCTATGCAATTAGGAAAATCAAACGTTGTAATACTAATGTGTAAACAGAGTGACCTTGACGGATTTAAACCGACAGATCTTTTGAATTTTTCAGAATCAACATCTAATTCTCATACCCCTTGAGTAGCTTTTTACAGCAGACAGAATTGATGTTAACAATTTTGAAAAACAATTTCGAGGTGAATCTGGCATCGTGACATCGTATATACACATAGTACGTTTTAATACAAGGGCGAATTGTGCTGTAGATTCTTTCTCGCAGAATAAGCGGACGCCTTTTGCGGAACATTTGTTCCCCACAGCGTAGAAGTTAGGTTATAATACTCCACTCGTGGTTTCCTGGACGGCTTTATCAATGCACGATAAGATACTTCCTTAACGCAATGATCTAGGCCTGCAACTGATAGAAAACATATTTGTGCAGTTTTGTAAAATACGATGCATAAAAAGTTTAATCGGGTGGTCGTGATCGTATGGTAGTTGGATTTACAACTACCTATATAATCAGTATCTATCACCACTAACGTTGTGAGTTCGAATCACGCTCAGACGAGGTGTACTCGATACAACTTTATGTGATAAAATTTGTCGGTGACTTGCGGGAGGTCGGTGGCTTTTTGTGGGTACTCCGATTTCCTCCACCAATAAAACTGACCACCAGGATATAACTGGAATATTGTTGAAAGTGGCGTTAAACAACAAAACCCTAACCACTGGTTCGTGTCTTTGCTATTTTCATTACGGGAACATGTTTATAAACAATAAATCGTGCAGGTAAAAGGACAGCACGGACAGAGATTGATAGACATACGGGTAAAAATGTAGATTACCAACGGAAAAACGGAGAATCAGAAAATGGTGTCTTGCAAGGGTAAACTACAGACAACTTTTATCATGAGGAGCAGATACAAGTTTTCTTTTATGTGACAGAAGAGTTGCACTCTCTATATACGAGACATTCATTTACATCCCATTCTAAGGGAGAGAGGCGCATTTGATTCGTCCCTCACAACCAGCAAACTCCTTTCCAATGGTTTGTACCGCATTGGACAAACTATATTTGGTTTCTATATCGCGGGGGTTTCTCAGATTTTTCTATAATAAGAAATGTGCCTTTGTGAAGTTGTATATCTACCAATAAAATGAAAACAGAAGCATCGCATCATAAAAAATGTTTTAAAAATGGGAATAAATCACGGGGACAGAGGTAAAAATCGCACCCATAACACACTTATACATGACACCGATTCTCCTGGTTTAGTTTCATCTTCAAATATGGAAAACTAACGTTAGAGAATACCGAAGGGACAATTAAAAATGGACAATCTAGAGAAACTGGCAACACATGGCACACAAGACGAAGAAAAAACAAACAAAAAACACAACACAATATGTGTTGTATACCACTATCCGCAAACAAGACACTAACCATCTCACAAACAACCGGAGGCAAAGACAACCGAACATCCTTTCCGTGAGGAAATTGTAACGTCACAACACGGTACTCCGAACGGAAAGACACACAATAAGACAACACAAAAATCTAAAAAGATGAACGACACGACAACCACCAACAAACCGGAGCTGACCTCGGGTGCTGGCGAGGAGTAAGCAGTTTCTGCCTCTTATAAGACATCAACCATGCCATTCATATAAACAGTCAATACGTGGACATCACTATGCGGAATAAACACAAATAACATATACAAATCATGAGCTACAAACAACTGTGGGTTAAGACGAACCGAACATCATTGTTATGCGCAAATCGTAACGTACGGCACAACCTGGAACTAAGAACGTGTTGGGATACGGAATATAAATATAAATAACATAAAAAAAACATGAATGCACATCAAAACAAATGAGAGTAAAGGCGAACAGAATGTCGTCTTAACGCGGAAATCGCATTGAAAATCACAGATTGGAATACCCATGTAACTAACACAAGAACAACGGAGTGTCATCAAGTTATACCTCGAACGTACAAAAGGAAATAAAAACTTTCCGAATGTGATATCGTTGCATACTCTTAAGCAATCATGTATAATAAAACCTAGCATGTATTGGTCTTTTATATGATATTTTATTTGATGTTAATTGCGTGCTTTGAAGAATGAATCCACCATTTTACTACATTTTTCATTGTATTTCCTTACAAATAGTATTTGCTTATGTCAAAACCGGAAGTATTGCTTTATGAAAACAAGGGAATAATAAAGGAAGACGTATTCTAATCCTTATAACGTGACTCTGGTTGTTATTTATCTGACATAATACAAATAAGCTGTATACAGTATATGAAATTATACTTTAATATAATTTATCTTTCCAAGCTTTTGACATTGAACATACATGATGAAGGTTATTCCATAAACGTGTCGTTTGCACTAAATTATATATTTACGTTATTATTAGAACACTGACAATTAAAAGGAAATATCCCAGACATTTCCTGAAAATACTCAGTATATTAGATGTTATTGACATAATAAGGACATCTCTTATTATTTTGGAAATCTCAGAATAGGAAACTAAATGCAAAAAAAGAAAGATTTAAGCTTAGTAATTTCGATGTATATTTCTCCCTGTTCTAACTACATACAAATTGCACAGAAAACAAGGAGAGAATGCGAAAAAATGGCAGCCATTAAAAATATAGTTCCGCTTAGTCACAATAAATTAATAGAGATTTTTTTTAATCGTCACATACATTGGTTTGCACATTCTCAAGGACGAGATCCTCCATGGTAATACATGTATGCATTCCAAGCCATTGTCGGAGTATGTATAAACAATATGGATTCAGGTAAAAATTGTCACGCAAAATAACACAATGAAATAAAAAGCAGGAAAAAAAACAAAAACAAAAAACAAAACAGAAAAAATTAAAAACAAACCAACAACAACAACAAACAACAAAAACTAAGTCAAAACAATAGGAAAACAAATCAAACATACAAAGGTTCGACTACCGTGGATAACAATTATATACTTTAAACATATTTTCTTGTTGAAAATGACAAACGGGTAAGATACAAGTTAAAACAAAACTTAAACAGTCTTCTCGTATAATAATTTACATGATATATATCTTTATACATATATCGGAATAAACATATCTTGAAACCAACAAAGTTGGCCGTTGTCAGTTAATTATTATTCAATAATAATATGTTTGATATGAAATTTTGTATAGAAAGTATACAAAAAAAAAGAAAAAAAAAGAAAGAAATATGGAATAAACAGCAAACAATTAATACATTAATTAAATATAAAGTTACCTTATTAACAGATTTTCAAAAATCGATCCTTCCTCATACTAAAATAAGTAACTGCAAACTTATGTTGGTTTTTTTTATTATGGCGTGTCCTGTTGAAACACTGTTTGTTTTATCGGAAATGTTACATCTCTTCTCCATTTGATGCTAGGACCAGTATTTATATATACATTTAGTTATATGGTGGTGTGATCGATAACGACGGTAATCAAAGAATAAATAGTAATTCGACCACAATAATTATTGATATCAATAATACTATTTAGTGATATCAACAGCATTCATATAAATCGCGATATCATCGATTATTTTCTATTTCGTGATAGCAGAACTTCGAAATATACAGGAATGAATTGTCTTTGATTGGAATCATTATTTAGGTTAGACAAAACCAAAAGTGCAAGAACGGACAATCAAGAGACACTGGCAACATTGGGCACACAAGACATAGACCGAATACAAGAAGAGTTTGAAGATACCAAAGGGGCAATCAGAATCCGTATATCGAGGAAGAACAGACAACACAATGGCAAAAAGATACCAAAGGGGCAATCAGAATCCGTATATCGAGGAAGAACAGACAACAAAGGGGCAATCAGAATCCGTATATCGAGGAAGAACAGACAACAAAGGGGCAATCAGAATCCGTATATCGAGGAAGAACAGACAACACAATGGCAAAAAAAAGTATAAAAGAACAAACAACAATCAACAAACAAAGCGAATACATAAAATTATTGATATCACCAAATCCATTAACACTGATTCATATTATTTTATAAAAAAAAGCTATTTTGAAATTGATTTTTTGATTTTGTGGCTTTATGGTGTTTAACGTCACTTTCAACAATATTTCAGTAATATCGCGGCGGTCAGTTTTATTGATGGAGAACACCGGAGTACCAGGAGAAAACCACCTACCTGCCGCAAGTCACTGACAAACTTTATTACATAATGCTCTACGCCCCCAAGCGAGATTTAAACTCACAGCATCAGTGGTGATAGGAACCGATTGCAAAGGTATTTGTAAATCCAACTACCATGCCATGACGACCACGACAGACTCGAAGTTTTGAAATTACTTAATTGATTTAATTATATTTAATATTTGACCTTTGCTGAGGTTCAAACCATACAGCTATGAACTTCTGATAAGTCTGTATGAATCGGCATATTTATATATTGATGAAAAACTATGCTCTCTGACAATGGTATATTCACATAGGTCCATATAGGTCTTAAAGCATTATATTGAATATTTCCTCGTGATTCAGATGTAATATTCGATGCGTTTAATATGTTCGTCAATAGGTGACCTTGGAAGATTTTTAACTATCATCTTTAGGCCACGTGGTTTACTAACTCCCGTAGACTTTTACAATATTTGACTTTCCAGTCTTTTGACTTTGAGTGTACCTGATGAAGGTTATTCCAGGAAAACAACATGTACACTAAATTAGATATCTACGTGCTTATTTTTTTTTTATCTTTAATGAGACATTAAGTTTTTTCTTTGGGTTTTCTTCAGTAATCAAGATAAGATTGATTAATTCAAAACCTAAATTATAAAAGATTGTCGAGTCACTTGCTATCGCTCTTAGGCTTGTATCCATTCATGGTGTTCAACATTTTCGTTGCAATGTTGTTTGCTGATGATCCGTTTACTGGAGATATTTTATTGCAACACAAGTAAAGATATATTTTTTCTCAGAATAAAATTGAAACCAAAGTTCGACTGTCATTTTACCTTTTAAACCAAACAAAAAACTGAATGACCATGCTTGCTCATTATATCAAGAGAACGCAATAGCAAAATCGAATACCGCCAAACAGTAAGAGATACATTTCACTTACTAAGCAGAGATATCCGTCTTATATAGAATATAACATGTCTAAGTACCATTAAACGTCCATTACCCTGGGATAAATAGGCTACTTCATATTAAGATGATATCTCCAAGAGCGGTTGTAAAAGTATTTACATTCCGGCAATCAGAAGCGGAAACATTTACAGATGGGAATTCATTTAAAGGTTTTCAAAGGGATTATAAACAGCAATAATAGTATTGGGTATTGACCTAAATCGTAGTTCATACGTCACACTGCACACTGGTAATTGTAGCATACTGTGTAATTCGCTTAGTCCAAAGCTAGATCAGAATAAGATTCATACTTGTTTGAAAAAGGAGATAGTAACTGGCTTGGGCACTTCCCAACAAACTTATGATTACATTTTGGAAGAGAAAATATGTGTAAATGCAAAACTGTGGTGATTTGCTCAAGGTTTGGCTTTGGCTTATGGTGTTTAACGCCACTTTCAACAATATTTCAGCTATATCGTGGCGATCAGTTTTATTAGCGGAGGAAACCGGAGTACCCGAAAAAAAAGATCTCTGACAAACTTTAAAGAGAGAACCAAAATAATATGAACTTACATCTTATCTCATCGTCGGTAGCACACAACTGATCACATGCGTATATACAATACCCGTGTGACAATTGAAAGAAATCCATCTAGAATATGATTGGCTCCAATGCATTTTCATCATGGCAATTATCTACACTTATACTACTTTATGTCGAAAAAACCCCAATTGTTTTGTATTAAAGGTTTGTGTGACCTGTACAATTTGAGTATCGCTATGTTGCTACAAAAACTTTCCAAATGCTTAATCAGTAACATGTAAACTCCCAGACGAGCAAATATCTTTCAGGTGTCCCACGTGTGATGAGTGGAAAATAATAGAGCGTCATCAACCGTGTGTTACAGATGATGGACTTACGGTAAAAGGTTGAAGAAAAACAAATAAATATATAAGCACAAAATCATGTTCTAAGGAGTTGTTAATTTTTGTAAATGTGTCTCTCTGTTTTGTCTACTATGCACAACTGTTATATAAATAATATAAATAACAACAAGCTCTGTAGTTTCTAGATAATTATTCAATCAATCAATTGTAAATCTATATAATGGTAGCGTATAATCAGGTAAAAATATTTGTAACTCAATCAATAATCAATACAGGAAAAATAGGACAGTGTGTGTTTACCTTTTCTTATCAGCTGATCGGCGTCAATTTTTAAAAACAAACTATAGTTGCCCTATATTTATAGTACATATTACTACACTAATGCGCTTCTAAAAATAGCTTCAATATGGTCATCAATGTCAACACAAAATGGTAGTGAGAGCAATTCGAAGCAGAATTAAACTGTTTTTGCACGATAAACGATATATAAACAAGAGAAAAGGTTACTAAAGTAAGTTATTACATAAATCCAGTGAATATTCAAGCGCATAACAACTTGTAACCGTAAAATGACGTCTGTGAAAACCAAAATGTACATGCGAGTTCCCGCGATTTCGGAACTTGCCGATCTGAATACTGACACACTGAGCAATGTGAATTATACTTAACACTGATTTACAACACTGCTCCCAGTCAAATTGAATTTCGTGTGGAAATTAAAAGATTATGTATACTTATATTCATATACATATGTACACCTACATACACCTAGAATCAACTATTATTATCACATAGAAAATATAACAAAATGTTCATAACAACAATCGTAACGACATAAGAATCATATTCTTGTCCATATCATAAACAGTTCAATGTCTATATCACAGAATCACACAATGTTTTTATATCTTAAAAAATTCAATGTCTATATCACAGAATAACACAATGTTTTTATATCTTAAAAAGTTCAATGTCTATATCACAGAATCACACAGTGTTTTTATATCTTAAAAAGTTCAATGTCTATATCACAGAATCACACAATGTTTTTATATCTTAAAAAGTTCATTTCCAATTTACGTACGGGTTGGAATTACCACTATACCCTTCATTTTAGGCGAAAAGTCAAGTTTTCTTTTACATGTTAATGATGTTTTCTCTGGTTCCCGGAGAGTATTTTCATTGATAGATTTACTGGATTTGTTATGTTTCATCACGATATTCTGCCTTAACTGTTTCTCTTTTATCAGTTTCTCTTCTACTTGTATCAGTTTAGTATTGAGTTCTTCTTTGATTTTTTCACATTTTGTAAGATATCTTTCAAACTCCTCCCTTTCCTTCTTTAGGGTTGTTTTCAATGCCAGTATTTTACATTCATCAGCAGGTTCCTCGTTCTTATCACATTCAAATATACTGGTACTTGTATCCATCTCCTCCATCACTTCAAACACCACTTCCTCAATCTCGACCTCTTCAGCAATTTCAGAAACATATTCCTCAAGAATGACTGGATTCATTACATCCGGACTGGAATTTTGTTTGCTTTTACTGACTGGAACCAATTGACCATTATTGCCAATAGTAATATTGAAGGGTTTATTACTGCATTTAAGATATGACTTTCCAGACAGTTGTGTCTTTATATTTTTCAGGGCTGACAAATGTTTTGGAAATTTCTTCAAATGTTTTTCCCACTTAGCTTTTGTGGTTCCTTTAAATTGACATAAGGTACAATAGTATGGCACTTCATTTGGCAGAGTGTGTCTTTTCAAGAAATGGTCTAGAGCTTGCCTTTTAATCCCTTCAAAACAGCATTTTGAACATCTTAAGATCCCCATTCTGGAAAACAGTAAATAGAATGGACCATAAATAAAAAATATCTAATTTACAAAAATACTAAAAAAATTAATAAATACAGGTATAGGGAAACTCTTGTTCATACCCTATCAGTTTGGTCTACACTACAAGGCCTCAATTTGTCAAAATGAATTATTTCCTTTTTATTTTTTGGGAAAATTTCATATAAAACAGGACTGATAACTTTAGATATTTTGTAGGGCCCAACCCATGGATTTTTTAATTTCTTTTTAGTGGTTTTGTCCAATTTATAAACTAGAGAGTCCACTTGGTATTGATGCTGCGAGATTCTGGTGTCACTGTCCCTCTTTTGTCGCGTAGCATAAGTCTGTAGGTTGTCTCTAACAATTTGGTAAACTTCTTCCATGGTATTTTCTAAATTCTTTGCATACTCTTCTGTAGTATTGGGATTAGTATTTGGGCTTGAAAATAGAATATTTCTGGATATATTAACTTCTCTTCCCAGCATAAGAAAATTTGGTGTATATCCAGTTGCAGGATGTATACAGCTTCTATAAGCAGCCAATAGGAGATGAATGTGTGTATCCCAATTAGTTGCATTAACATTTACGAAGGATTTTATCATGCTGGCCAGTGTTTGGTTGAACCTTTCGATCATCCCATTAGATGACGGGTGATAGGTTGTAGTTCTAGTTTTATAAATGTCGAGTATTTTGCAGACTTCTTTGAATAGTTCAGATTCAAAGTTTCTCCCCTGGTCACTATAGACTTCCAATGGTGCTCCATATCGAGCTATAAACTCTTTGACAAATTTTTCTGCAATAACTTCTGCATTTTGGTGGGGGATCGGATAAACTTCCATCCACCTGGTGAAGTAATTACCAATTACCAGGATATATTTATTGTTTCATTTTGTTAAGAGTAATGGTCCCATAATGTCGAGAGCTACCCTATCCAAGGGACCTCCACTTCTATAATCCATTAAAGGTGCTGTCAATTTTGGTGATGGATTCTTATTTCTATTGCAACTTTCACATGTTTTTATGTGATTAGTGATATCTTGACCCATCTTATACCAAGTTACATATTGTTTCATTTTCTCTTTGGTTTTGTTTACACCTAAGTGTCCGGCATATGCAGTATCATGGAATCAAATCATACCTTCTTTCTGCAGGATGGATGGTATAATTAATTGAAGAATATGTTTATCTCCTGGTCCTGTCAACCATTTCCGATATATGATTCCATCTTCTCTAACAATATTCTGCCAGTTTAACCAGTATTGGCGTACTGCAGGGTGAAGACTTGTTGCCTCCTCTCTACAAGGAATTAAATCTTGGTCTTTCCACAGATGTAGGGTTTTCAAAATTGGATCTTCATGTTGAAAGGTAGCTATTTCCCTGTTACTGTATTTAGCCAGCCATGTTTTAGATGTTTCATTCTTTAGTTGTTGTCTTGTGGTTACGCGTATCTGAACTTCTAATGATTTTTCTTGATAGATCTTGTTTACTTCTTGAACATCATTGACATCTTCATGAAACTTATGCCACTCAATTTCTATTTTCTGACAAACTTTACAGTTTCTGTTGAACTTTCCTTTCTCATGATGAGTGCAGAGTTTTTCTTCATAGTTCAGTCTTGACAATGCGTCAGCGTTCCCATGTTTCAGTCCAGGACGAGTCGGTATCTCAAAATTGTATTGATCAAGGGATTCAATCCATCTTGCCAGTTGGCCTGTTGGATCTTTAAATGAGTAGAGCCACTTCAAGGCACCATGA
Organism: Gigantidas platifrons; assembly: GCA_002080005.1. Taxonomy (NCBI): domain Eukaryota; kingdom Metazoa; phylum Mollusca; class Bivalvia; order Mytilida; family Modiolidae; genus Gigantidas; species Gigantidas platifrons. Next base: position 99,356 of record MJUT01042285.1, on the reverse strand, counting down.
TTTGTTCTTAGGATAAATGTGTTTCTTGCTAGATAGTGTTTAAATTGGTGGATGAAGGTAACCATGGCCAACTATAGCGCTGTTGGGTCTTGTCAAGTCGTTTTGATGTATATGCAATCTCCTTTTCTTTGCCATCTTGTATTTGCTGTAACACCGAGCCAATTCCGATATTAGAAGCATCACAATCTAGGATGAACTGGCCATCCGGTCTTGGATATGCAAGGATTGGTGCAGTGCATAAAGAGCTTTTTAACTGATCAAATGTCTTTTGTGTTTTCTCTGTCCACTCAAATGGAGTGTCTTTCTTGGTCAAATGTGTCAATGGGGATGCTATTGTGCTAAATCCTTTTATAAATTGTCTGTAATAGTTACAGAGTCCAATAAATCTTTGAACTTCTTTGGCATTATTTGGTGTCTTCCATATTTTTACTTTTTCTATTATGTTTGGGTTTGTTTTTACTCCGTTTTTCCCAACAATGTGACCTAGGTACAATATTTCATCTTTGATGAGATCGCATTTGGAGGGCTTCAGTTTGAGACCAGCATTCTTTAATCTGATAAAGACTTCTTCAAGATGTTTGAAGTGCTCATCTATGTCTGAACTGAAGATGATAATGTCATCTGGATAGATCAAAATTGTCTGCCATTGGAGTCCTCTAAATATTAGTTCCATTCATCTCTGGAAGGTGGATGGAGCATTACATAAACCGAAGGGCATTTTAGTATATTCGAAGAGTCCAGATTTTGTAATAAAGGCAGTTTTAGAAATATCGTTTTCTTCTAACTGGAGCTGCCAATATCCACTTTGTAAATCAATACAGGAAAATAAAGAGGCTGAATGGAGACAGTCAATGCACATATTGATGCGTGGTAAGGGATGGGCACATTTCACAGTTGAATCATTAAGATAGCGGTAATCTATACACCACCGGGCGGTATTGTCTTTCTTCCTCACCAGAACAACATTTGAGGCCCAAACAGATGTGGAAGGTCGTATAACGCCACTCTCTAACTGCTCCTTCAAGTATTTCTCTTCCTCCTTTTCAAATCGTAAAGGGGTCCGACGTAAGGGCTGTCTAATTGGTGCTGAGCCTGCAGTGTC
>MJUT01042285.1:64181-75530 GCA_002080005.1 Gigantidas platifrons | reverse complement strand
ATTGAACCAAAATTCAGAAATGAGTGACGTCAATTGACGTCGAAATGACCGTTTTTGGATGGGAATAGGATTTTACAATGTAAGTGACTCGTATTTGCTTCCATAAAACAATGACCTTGACCCAAGGTCATCCCTTTTTACGTAATAATGACGTTTATTTATGTTTCATTATATTTTGTATATATACTGTTCGATACAACGGAAGTAAATCAAAACATACCCGATTCGCCCAACACGTGTATTTTTGTAAGTCTGTATTTTGTCATTCCCTAAATAGCTATGCTCATTTTACATTTCATGTGAACCCTTGTAGTTTTTTTTTATTAAAGTGATTCATAAATAAAAACACCCTTTTAGACATTTTGCATGTTTAAAACCACAAAATATGCATGTTTCATACACCATCGTAATACGAAACCCAATTATTATCCGATTGGGTGTTTGGATAATGCATTTGATCTGGTCAATCGCATATGGAGGTATTCAGGGAATCAAATAAATACAGTTGTTTTTATGATTTGTTTAATAAAAAAGAACTCTTTCGTGCTTACGCATCGTCATCTTCGATATCTGTCATGTATGTAATCACATTGTGACAGGGGTCTAATGCTTGGCAAGGACAAAGTTCTGTGCAGGACAAATTATGTTCAAAACAAACACAACCTTTACTACAAACGAATCTGAGGACTTTGCATGTGCATACGAGGTCGTGCAAAATGTCAGATGACATTTTGACCTTCAAACAATATTGGTTCAAAACCAAACTTTCCATCTTTCCAACCATGCTCAAGATTTGACCCAACTGCTGGCTTTGGAATATGTGCATTTAACCATATCTTTGTTTGGTATGAAGATCTAAGAACATGCTGTTTAAATGTGTCTTCACTCGGAGGAAGTCTCACCAAAGTAGAATCTTTGACAGTTGCCAATTTTACCCGCAATTTGTTCAGATCGATATGGCATCGTTTCGACTTTCCCTTCGGATCATACAGCCTTGATATTAGTTTTCGGCTTAGATCGACTGAATCATCTATGTCAGAGCATTCTATTCGAGACAAATTACTAAACTGATTGGGTGTCTCTTTCAGAGCTTTCAACATAGACTTCTTCCCGATACCAAAGAACGAAGAAGTGGTATCACACCCAGTTAGAGCATGAGCAGCTGGCAAGATCTCACACACAACGGAGCTCAATGACTTGCATAACTCGTGTACAGGGATATAACGTCTACAAGCCTTAGTGCTCGTAATAAGTCCTGTTTGAAACCAAAGCTCACTTGTGTTTTTCATTTTTGGAAAATAATGTACTAAAAGGACAAGAATGTCCGTATCTGGGAATTTCACAACAATGCCACCTTGAACGTTATTCTCTTGATACAGTTTGTCAGAATACAGTGCATGCAAAATTATTCGGGTATCCGTCTCTTCTTGTGTGCTTGCCAAACAACTGCAATCTAGATAGCATACCATTCTGATTCAACATTTTAGCTGTTTCAGGATTAGAAAATAAACCGGCCAGGTAAAGTGATTGCCCTTCTTGGAGAGAACTATTCTGATTAATATGTTTGACAATGTAATCGCCGAGAAATCTAATAAGCGACTGCTTATTTTCACCAGAACTAATAAACTGTTTCCAGTCAGGAATAACCCTAACTTCAATCACCTCATAATTTTTTGCAGTGAAAACAGACTTGGATCGATGGTTCCGTTCTGTCATATCTATCAAAGATATCGACGACAACGGATGCAAACTAAAAGCAAGAGATCTGATTTTTTACAAATTCAAGTGCCATCTCACCAAAGGTTCTAATCCTTGTTGCACTTATTGACTGCATCAAAGCCATGCCAGTGTTTGTATTATAGAAACGTCCTGTTCCAGTTGATGTGCAAGATCTGCCTTACTGGCTTTGCGCATTGTGCCATCGTCGTGAAACAATGATGTTGGAATCGGACAAATGATACATTGGTTCCAATCTATTGAAGGTTTACTCCTCTTAGCACTAGATGGAAGAAGTTTAAGTGGGCTACCAAACTGTGCCATTTTCCGAAAACACTCACAACAGTTCCGACAAATGATTTTCTAACAACTTGTAAACACTAATTAAATTGTCTACAAACAATATTTCAACAATTAACAACGGCAAATGTTGACAATGAAGAGTGACAACAATTAAATACAGATAACACAAGAATATAAGTAATTATTAAGAAAATATGCGAAAACCACTTTGGTCTCGATGCAATAAGATTTGATCGGACTGAGGATTATAATTTTAAAAAGTCAGGGGCAAAATATCCGGAATCATTTTCTACTTTCGATATGTTGGTGTGCATTTAAAAACGGCCCAAACCTTTTAAACTAGTAGAAATTGGCGCTATAATGATAATGTTTTATGTAAACTATGCTTACTCTTTTGTTTTTAGAAAAGTTTGAGATCAATTTAATGAAAGTATTTCTTCTGACATAAATTTAAAAGTGACCATTAAAATATTTACCACATCTGCTGGTTTCAAAGAAGCCAATCGGATGAAATAAAAGGTATTTTAATAAGATATTTTGGCTTATTTTATTTATTTAAGTTAAATTTAAAAACTACAAGTGCAACACATTGCCGAAGATGCATAAATCATGTATAATATTGATTTTACTGAGTATGATCGGACTTTCTCCAAAAACGCAGTAATCCTAGAAAAATGTAGTTTTCGTGATAACGTGACCATACGATTTTCTTACGGCATGTTAAATTCATTAGTTAAAAGAATAATCTAGCGTTTAAAAGTATATTTAGGTGTGTAGTCGATGTGTTGATTTAACTCTTTAAATAAGCGACTTTTTAGATTTCGCCGCTGGCCTAATATGTTAAAGTGAAATCGATTAACTCGTCAATATCTCGTATGCCCCCCTCGCGCATCTGTTACAGCCATGATTCTCCTGTGCATGGAGTTCTTCAAATCTGGACTGTACAGAGGCCAATCGAGTGGGTTAATGCTATGATTGGCGAGAAAATCTTGACAAACTCTGGCTACATGGGACCGGGCGTTATCCTGTTGGAAAATTATGTGAAGCTGTTGCACAAATGGAACTGCAACCGGCCGGAGGATTTCATCCCTATATCATACGCCTGTTAAATTACCGGTTATCACAATCAACGGCGATTTTAACCCGTGAGATATCTCTCCCCAGACCATAAGCGAGTCATTCCCAAACCTATCTCTCTGAAGAACGCAAGCGACGGCGAAGCGTTCCCCACGACGTCGGTATACACGACGTCGACCGTCCGGACGAAAAAGAGTGAACCGCGACGTCTCATCTGTGAAAAAGACCCGTCTCCATTGGGTCATTGGAAATTGTCTGGGACCATGTGCCGCCAACCAAGCCATACGACGCGCGCGACGTGCACGAGCTCGCAGACCTAACTCGCGCAATCTGTTTCTCACAGTTTTTGGGTGAATGTGGCGATTATGATTGACTACCGTAGTTAAAGCGGTTTCAGTGGCAGTAACTTGGGGATTACGCAGGTGGGCAAGATGAATAGTCCTGTCTTGACGTGGTGTCGTTACGCGCGGACGTCCCCTTCTAGTATCTCTCAGACGACGGACAAGACGCTCTATGGTGGAAACATTCACACCAAATTGCAAAGCAACTTGTTGTTGCCTTTGACCTTGCATTAGCAATACAATAGCCTGTCCCCTCTGAACTTCCGTCAGCCGTGGCATGATTACAAGATATTCAAATTACTAGTAACTTTAAATAGTGGAAAACGATGTGTATACCTCAAGAGTATAAAGTGGTATGACACGATGTGTTGACAAACTTGTTATCATTATTCTGCACATGTTATTTATTTTTATCACTTTCTCTATGTAACATGATACCTTTCACGGTTGAGTAACTTTAGACACCGATTGTAGTGCACATTGACCAAGCCACTCGTCTGTCCAGTTTTCGTAATTTTGCGCCACCCAGTTAACAAATAGGAGCATATTATGTTACCCTGCGTTTCTTTGTCCCTTCAGTATATTTATATGAATGACAAACAATAGGCAGTTCGTACACAAGAAGTCTTTTTTAATCGATTTTCGACTGAACAACGATAACGTCATATTCTCCCTCTAACTCTCAAGTATTGTCCATGAAACTCGTCTGTGTTTCTGGCTTCCTAAATGTATCTGTGTATCAAACAAACGTTGCCCGATTGTCCAATAGTTATTTTACAGGCATATGTGACCTTAGCCGCCTTTGGACGATTGAAGTCGATACAAAGGGCCAACTTGTAGCGTCGTGAACCGATTCAGCTCTTCTGTTTAGGCCCTTTGGATTTATTGCTCCCACAATTTTAAATTACTTGTTTGTCCTTTTGTACTTTTTCTTTTGGCCATTGTGTTGTCTGTTCTTTTTCGATATACGGTTTCTGATACCCCTTTGGTATCTTCAAGCTATTCTTGGCTTTCCAATGTTTTGATTTTGAGCCTTCCTGATGTAGGTTATTCTAGAAAAACGTCGCGCAGTAAACTTCATATCTACGTTTTCATTGATTATTTTGATTTCACCCCATCATTTTACAAGCTATTGTTAAATAGTACTTATATTTGTTAAACTGAACCAGTGAAAGGAAATACTAGTATTAAGCATATTTGTAGAATTGTTCATTATTAATGCAGTATTGATGGTGTTTGGTTTATCGTGGTTAACGTCACGTTCAATAATATATCCGTTATATCGCTGTCGTCATTTTTATTTGTGGAGGAAACCGGAGTACCCGGAGAAAACCACCGACCTGTCTGTCCTAAGACACTAACAAACTTTATCACATAGTGTTGTATTGAGTATATCTCGCCATGAACGGGTTTCGAACTTACAACCTTAGTGGTGATATTTCAATGAAACATAAAAAAAAAATTGATTTTTTTTGTAATTTGTTTATTTTTCCAAGAACAGATTTATACATACATGATTCTATACACACAATGTTTCAGTATACAAAAGTTACAATGTAAAAACAAAAGTTGGTCTTCATAACATACTGCTTTGTAATAACTTTTGAAATTCAAAAGTTAGGTTTAAGTTTTACACACAATTTAGTATAATATATATATATTAACCACTCAATACCGCCTCCAGATCTAACCATTTTCTTTTAACATTTTCCTTTTGTACAGGGGACAGATGTATCATTGATGCCTGTTCAATATTTATAGCATATTTAAGGAATTCAAGAACACCTTCTAAATCAAGGGCCCTGCATATGCATCTGCAGACATATATATAATATTTCAAAATAATTAAAACATTTTTGATTGTGCCCTGGGCTGAACTGTGTTCAGTCAAGCCAAGAATTATGTCCTTTGCATTAAAGGGTAAGCTAACACCACATATTTTCAGAAAATTGCCAATTGATAACCAAAAGTTCCGAACATAATTAAATTCCAAAAAATGTGAACCAGACTTTCTTTGGTTTCTGTGCAAAATGTACATAGCTCAGTTTCTTTTAACACACATTTATATAGAAAGGAATTTTTAATTAAGATTCAATGTAAAAAAAAAGTTTGTAAACAATTGCATATAGTACATGTAACTATTTGTGTTAATCAAAATGGTGTTTTCGTTTACAACTAGAAATAAATTGTATATATTTTATGTAGAACTGAAAGATGTTCCTGTTTGAAAATTGCTATCATTTAGTTTATTATCCCCCGCCCCCGCAAAGCCGAGCGGGGGATATGAAAATACCGGGCGTCCGTCCGTTAGTCCGAGATATGTTGTAAGCGCTCTAAGATTTTTTGTTTGTTGACCAATTGATTGCAAACTTACACACTAGCGTTATATTAGGAATCTCTAGCTTAAGTTTGAAAAAAATTATGAGAATGGCGGTCATTTTTATGATGTCTGCCAAAACACATCAAAATTTCAAAGTGCGACAATCTCAACGAAAATTGATATTTAGAAGATTTTCGACCTGAGGAATGTGATAGTGAGAAATGCGATTTAAAAATGGCGGCCATTGCAGCCATTATGGTGGCCATTTTGGCAGCTATTTTCAATATGGTCGCCAAAACACATAATCAATTTAGAAGTGCTCCAATGCTCCAATTACAAAGAAAATTGATATTTAGGGGTTTTTAGAGGAATGTGATCGTGACCAATGCGATTTCAAAATGGCGGTCATTTTGGCAGCCATTTTTAAGATGGCCGCCAAAATGCGTAAAATTTCGAAGTGCTCTAATTTCAACGAAAATTGATATGTAGGGTTTTTCCCACATGAGGAATGTGATAGCGATTTGAAAATGGCAAGTTATTTACGTTTAATTTTGTAGAATCCAATTAAATTTGAAGGGCATAAAATATTGTATGGAGATGAGCCCCTGCTGATTTCTAATATATAACCCGTATAAAAGCTTACTAGAATACAAGCAAAATTCTTGACTGATTATTGACGACACAGCTTCTTTAAAGATTAGTCCATTTCAGTCATAGGAACTAATGACAGTAATTTATACACAGATATATGTAAATAGGTGGGGGACATTGGCTATGGCATAGCAATCTTGTTAAGGATGTGATTTGTCTGATGGTTGTAGACATTTGATAAACAAAATTTCTTTGTATGCGATTTCTTTCTTTCATCAACATGTCATTTTGCATTATAAATCATTATCATTATTGTTTGTATTACGACTATTGATAGCCATATATAAACCCCGATAGCTACTCATTATTGTGAGAAAAATATTCAAATATGATTCTAAGGACAATGATTTCGTTGACCAAATGATCACGCCTGTTTGGGGTATTGAACGACTTACCAATACATTTTAAAAAGTTTGAAAATACCAAAGGAGTAATCAGAAGCTGTAAGTCATCGACGAAAGACAGACAATACAATGACCAAATGAAAAGGAATAAAAGGACAAACAACGATCTACAAAACACTACACAGACATATAAAGATGGAGCAACACGAACCTCACAAAAACCGGATGTGACGTTAGGTGCTTTTACATTTCCAAAATCCAATTTGTTTTCATTATATTGTATATGGTTTAATTTTTGTATGCCGTATTGGGGTGATTTGCAATATATCACATAGCCTGTTAGCTTTTCAGGATATAAATATTCAAGATAAATGTTCAGGAGGTGTCCTCTTTCTTGTTTTGGAAACTAAATTTAACTTATATGACAATCAACATGTAAAGAATAAAAGTAACACGACGGATGCTACTAGTGGTGTATGAACTAATCACCGTTCCGGAGCACATAGGAGGCTAGGTTGACCCCGTTTTTTTTATCGGATTCGTTTTGGTAGCTCCTTAGTTTTATATTTAGTGCTATGTAGAAAATTGATTGTCCTTTTGTCCTTTCCAATGTCTGTCCTTTGATTGGTTGATGTATCTAATGTGTTTATCGCCACTTTCATCAATAGTTCAGCGATATCATGGCGACCAGATTTAGTGGTGGAAGAAGGCGGAGTACCCGGAGAGAACCACCGACCATTGGCAAGCAACTGGTAAACTTTATCACTTGCCGCTGCGAGTCGAGTATGCCCTTTCTTGCAATTTACAAAGCCGGGCGCGAACCCACGCCATATTGGTGATAGGCTTGTATGAGTTGTTAGATATTCCAACTACCTAACTCATTGAGTCACCCGGACCCTTCTGACCCTTGAGTAACGGTATTTTTGTAGTCAATTTGGTATATTCTTACTGGTTTGGTTTTTGATGTTTAACGCCACTTTCAAAATTATTTCACTTATATCGTGGCGGTCAGTTTTATTGATGGGGGAAACCGGAGGACCCGAGAAAACTACCAACCTGTCGCAAGTCACTGACAAACTTTATTGCATAATGTTGTATCGAGTAGAACTCACCTCAGCAGGATTCTAACTCACAACTGTAATGGTGATAAGCACTGATTACACAGGTAGTTAGAAATCCAACTATCATACGATCACGACTACGACGACCCCTGTTATATTTGAACTTATTTTTTTATTTTCATAATTCAACAATAATATTTAAACACAAATCATATAATATATGTGCAAAATCTCATCAATAACATGTTTTTCCCATTCTGTCGTAAGGCATCACAAATTATATACATGCAGTGTAGTGGATACCGTTTAGCTCAATCTTTAGTTTTTGGGTATATTCAAACTCTTCCGAGTTAAGGGAATAATGACAGATTTTGGGAAAAATAAATAGCATTTGTCATTTTTGCTAATATTTAACAAATGACAATGTATATGTTCCACTTGTCGTAAACACTTTCCGGTCCTTTCCTCATTCATGAATCATCACCTGGTTTGTAATACAACGGGTCCCTTTTTTGTGGGGTTCGTGTTACTCGATCGTTAGTTTTATGTATAATGTTTATCGTTGTTTGTCCTGTTTGTTTTCGCCATTGTGTGATTCTGGTTACCTCTTTGGTATCTTCAGATTTACGGATTCTGATTACCTCTTTGGTATCTTCAGATTTACGGATTCTGATTAAAACCTCTTTGGTATCTTCAAACTCTTTTTAAATGATCAAACTAAAAGAAAATATTCCGATACTAAAATACTAACGATGACGTATACCTCCTATGGAAAAGTTGTGTATGAAAATAAAATATGCTGTAAATCATTTCCCTAATTGTATATTTGAGCTGCAAATTGTTCCACCTTCTGAATTTGATACATCTTTCGGGACCTCCCTGGGCAACCTACAGTTTCCTGAGAGTACTTGTATCAAAAGGAACTAATTAACTTATTCAGTAAGTGGCATATTTAATAAAGGCTAGAGAATACCGAAGGGTTAAATTAGTAGTTACCTAAAACCTTAATTGTTCTTTTACTTCAAATTAAAACATTTGGGCTCATTAGACTAGTTCACCCCTGTAATTAGTCAAGTACATCATCATCATCATCATCTCATTGAAATGTAACTTCTGCTCACCATGATATTGCTGGTGAAATTGCTCAACAATCACTCACCCATTATAAGTCTTCAGCAGTCGGCTTTCTTAATTTGAATAAATTAAACTGGTTGTAATTGTAAAGTGAATACATTAGCTTATATACATACCAAAATAAAAAAAAGATCATAAAGCTGATATAATCATTATTGTTTTTAGAATTATGAAGTTGTTTCGATCCATTTTCTATAGATATATCATTTTGTTGTTGATCTAATCGCTAAATCAGGTAACCTCTGTTCAGATATATACATGTATAACATCTATGTTATAGTAACAACAGAACACAATTACTATCACAGGATCAAAACTATTGAGACATTATTTGTATCATACAAGGAAACTGAATGTTTTGTTTTGTCGCACTTCTATTCTCATGAAATTGCTTAGTGCATTATAGGCAATGTGTTTCCATATATATTAGAGATACAACAGAACACAATAACATCACAGGATCAAAACTAAATACAACAATTGAGACATTATTGGTATCACATATGGAAACTAGGAATGCTGTGCTTTGTCGCACTTCTATTATCATGAAATTGTTTAGTCCATTTTAGGCAATGTGTTCAGTCTTCCTATGACTGATATGGCTGTGTCGTTCGTGATAGATCCGGTTGTCGTTGTAGGTGCATGCTTGACGTCTTCTGTTGACTCTATTGATGTACCCGCGGTATTTATGTTTGATCCGATCCCCCTTTTATGTACTTGGTTATCTCCTCTCGTTGATGCACTGCATGTGATTTCTGTCTGCCTGGTAGATTCAATCCTTGATCCCACACTTGACCTATGCCCTTTTGCCGATTTGAATAGTGAAACTACGGCATCTCGAAACTGACGGGAAGTAAAGACATAAAGAAAGAAATTTATTGTATAGTTGAGTAGATCTAGAAGTTGGGCAATAGCTCGGGCGATCTGGTACAACTTAGAATTGTCCGCAGAGAGTGATTTACTCTTGAAAAATGAAATATTGTGGAAAACGACATATGGTGTAGCCAATAATATGAATGCTATAATCACGGCCATTAACATAGTTGTCGCTCTAGCAACTTGTGCGTCATTTTTAGATGATTGGGTAAGTTGTTGTCGTTTACGTGCCCCACTCCTTATTGTAATAATTATAATCGGACTCAAGGTAACTAAAATAGTAATTGGAACAAGAGCTAGGAAACCGAAAGCAAGAAATAACACGATTCTATACTTTAGAACATCAGAACTGTTGGTCTTATCAAGTGCCTCCGCGCTACATACACCATTTTGAAGAATATTAGTATAATATGTCCACCCGGCGTTGAAAGCGCCGAGGACAAAGAACAGCACACAAACAATCAACCGACACCTACGTTTGGTAAATAACAGTTTGACCTTGAAAGGATACATAGTTGCAACGAAGCGTTCTACGCATAGACATACAATAAACCACGATGACATCATCTTAGCAGTACGAAAGAACCAAAAGTATATTTTGCAGCCGATACTTGAAATTGCACGTAGATCACGACCAAATAGCTTGAAGATAACTGGTTTGTGGAATGGTTGAGTTAAAATAACAATAGTATCTGTGAACGCCAGGGCAATTAAGAAAAATCGTGCTTGTAATTTGGAGAACGATTTTTTGTTCATGACACATATAGTCAATAAATTTCCAGTTAAACCAACCAATAGGCTTGTCGGTATTATTATGGCATACATGATGTCTATGGTCTTCAATACACCGTCATATACGTTTTGGAAGCTCTCCGTTGTTCCATTGTAAGAAATCGTGCTACTGTCAGTATCTACTGCATCTTCTATATGGCCAAACGGGTTAGTAGATATGTCCATTTCTTGTTCTATATCTGCAATGTATAAACAAATATAAATAATTTCATTATGTTTTTCTTTCGTACGCTTTCAATGTTCACAATATATAAATTTCAGTTATCCTAGAAAAAAAAACATGCTTTATGCACATACAGTTAATCGTTATTTCCATATGAATGAAAATGCCATCATTGCTATCCACTACAAAAAAAAAGAAAAAAAAGAAATAAAATAGAATAAAATAGATATTTGTCCCCGATCAATATAATGTTTTCTTCCGGATTTTGTCCGAACTCGTTTTTGGCCTTAGATATGAAATAACAAAAAACTTGTCGTTTGTCAGATTTGCAAGTATTGAGTATAATATAACAAATAGCTCATGGCACTTCGGGCCAAATGGCAGTTTATGGACCGGTCTGTCACCCACAAAATAGCATATGGACCTCAGCCTCGCTTCGAGCCTTACAAAATTTTGTGGGTGACATCCCGGTCCATAAACTGCCATATGGCCCTTAGTGCCATGAACAATTTGTTAAATATTCATTCCTGACGGAATAAACATTATCGAATATGTTTGTTCCCCAAAGAAG
>MJUT01042285.1:43344-54925 GCA_002080005.1 Gigantidas platifrons | reverse complement strand
TGGCCCGGGTTTTGTTAGGTTTCACCTACGGTACCGTAGGGGGACAGGAAAGGAATATTTTTATTTTGGGATTCACTCATGATAGGCACCGGAGGAATCCACTCTACAATCGGTACCGATTGGGAGTTGTCTTCTATGAAAACCGAGAGGACAGGTCTTAAATAGGGCGTATCAGGCAATACCTTCATGGATTCATTTCCTACTCCGTGGGTTACCTGGAGGGGTGGTCACCTCCGTTACAGGAGGGGCACTGGCTTGCCCGGTATATTTGGCGGTCAGTTAGTCTACCAGGGTCTTGGCAAAATTAAGCTGTGGCCATTTTCTTTCCACTTTGTCATTTAGATAATGAAACTGGATTGTACATGTATGTAAATAAATATATTGTTAATATAAAATATTATAATCATATATAGTTGTTTGTTGTGTGAGAGCTACCAAATGCCTAAAGTCACTATCTTGCAATTAATTTACTCTTTAGTCACTTCAATTAATGATATTGTTTTTGTATTGATCATATCCAATTAAAGATAATCATAGCTTTTGACAATCTGTTACAAATAAAACATTATTTCAGTTTAAATTGGAAACAAGTGCCCAATGGTAGTAAAAAGAATTTAATAAGGTTAAATATATAATATAAATTGTTAAATTTGGCGGAGTAATGGAATTATATGTAATTAATAAGTAAGATGGAGTACCGTATTGAATTACAAGAATTGCCAGTGACTAACTATGAAAAGGTAGGCTTTCGGTCAACATTGTGTTTTTATCAAATTCCTTAACAAAAAGATTTTTATATCATCAGATAGAGTATGAAATTGTCTTTAAGAATATTTAAACGGTTTTTGACCGGATTCGTTGAATTTCGAGAAATTTGCGAACAAAGGTGAAAATTATGTGATGGCTATCTCTGAAAAGGTACGTTTCCGGTCAAGATTGTGCTTTTATCTAATATTTTAACAAAAAGACTTTTATATCATCTGATAGAGTTTAAAATTGTTTTTAAGAATATCTAAACGGTTTTTGACCGGAGTCTTTGAATTTTGAGAAATTTGAGATCAAAGTTGAAAATTAGCTGATGACTAATTCTGAAAATGTTCGTTTCCGGTCAAGATTTTGCTTTTATCTAATATTTAAAAAAAAAGATTTTTATATCGTTTGATAGAGTATAATATTGTCTTTAAGAATATCTAAATGGTTTTTGACCGGGGTCTTTGCATTTTGAGAAATTTGAGATCAAAGTGGAAATTTTGTTCATTGCCCGTTCTCATTTTTTACATTTCCGGTCAACTTTTAAGTACCTAAATAATAAAATATTTTATTATTCATTCCTTTAAAAGATAGATCTTAACAATAGCTTTAAGAATCCGTTTAGATTTGTTATCTTAGGTTGAGTACTTTACAAGATATGACCTTTCAAGTCCCCATTTTGCACTTCCGCGTTTTAGACCCTGCCAACCTTTTGTTGATATACATGTAAAATCATTGGTAACAAAATTTCTACCGTTCAGTATACAACAATTTACACTAAGATAAATCAGGAAATCGATAAAGTATTACAATACGAGTTACACTTAAAATCTACTACATCTCTGTGACACATATCATCAACACCAACTATATAATCATTTTCTTCCCCACATCTACTATTAAAGTCTCCGCAAATCAAAAATGGGCCACAAGTACCATTTTTTTTTTAAACTGAGCCTGGAAGATCATGTGACACACATACTTTAATATAATGACCGTGTGTTGGTCGGCTGATGGTAAGACGGCAGGTTCGAAACTGAAAGTTCATCAGGTGTTCGATATTCACAAATACAAGAAAATAAATCATGCATTTTTAAGGTTACAATAGTAAAGGTTATTAATATGTTAGTTCAAATACGCTAGAACAAAAGAAAAAAAAATGGATTATTATTAATTGTTTGAACAATGGTGTGACGTCAAAGAAATGTGATGAATTACAATGTGTCGGGTTTTAAAAAAAGATTATAATGGATTTTTACGTAAACTGTTAACCTCACTTTAAGACAACAATAAGGATAGTCACGAACTGTTACTTGACATTTAATGCATGTCAAGAGTTCATCGCAGGGTGTTCGGTTCAACCACTTAAGACACAGTTTTGAGACATGCAACAATACATTTTTTTTTTGCTGTTGTAAAATTATATTTTTTGCAACCCCAGTGTTAATTTGTAGAAACATATATAGGTTTTCTTGTACTATTTTTGTTCTCATTTTTGTGACAGGATCATTCAGTTTGTTTACATGTTAGCACACGCTCTATTTTTTAAATCATAGTTAAGGCCATGCTATTTTTGTTATCATATTTGTGCCTGTCCAATTGCTGAAAACATATTTGTTGCTATGTTGTTTTGTTCTCATATATTTTGTGATTATATTTTTGGCCGTACAAATTTGTGCTCGTGCTGGCATAAGTGCTATTTTTGTTATCATATTTATAAGCCTTTTGGTCATATATGTTCTCATATTTGCGGAAAATGTTGTCAAAAATTTCAAATAACTCAATAAAAAGTAGATATTTTAATTAGATATTGATAGATATTTGCTTGTATTGACTGCTTTGTTTGTAAATTTTCCATCCAAAAATTATATTTCATCTTCCATTGCCACATAATTAACAATAACTTCAAACATAGATGTATGGTTTATAAATCTATGATTGAAGTTATATTTTTATGAAATGATACACAAGAGTAACAGGGACTGGCACCACGGACGTGATCGTATGGTAATTGTATTTCAACTACCGATGTAATCAGTGCATATCACCTTTAAAGTTGTGAGTTCAAGTCCTGCTCATGGTGAAGTGTACTCGATACAATGATAACGTCATTCTCTATCCAGAGTTGTCGTTCCTGCTACGCTACACAACATATTGTGTAGCGTAGCACGAACGACAACTCTGGATAGAGAATGTGATAACGTTTGTAAGAGACTTGCGGGAGGTCGATGGTTTTCTCCGAGTCCTCCGGTTTCCGCCACTAATAAAACTAACCGCCACGATATAGCTGAAATATTGTTGAAAGTGGCGTTAAATACCATAATAATAACTCACTAAAGTAACCTCGATTTCATATAGAATTCTGATGGTTATTAAAAACAATGTTTTCCCCGTGATCGCTTTGGAAATTATCATGCGCTGAAAGTAGTTCTAAATTCGATAACGTGCAAAACGACGAAAATACTAAAGATCATGACAAAATAAACATCTTTTTGAAGCATCTTAATATCCATTTTATATGATGTAAATTTCAAAAAATATATTGAATGGTAGAACCCGAGGCTGAGTTATTAGGTAGGATCATTTGGCGGATTAATTGAGTATGTTAAAGGCTAATTAAGCCACAAACTTCCCCCAGGACGTCTGCAGCAAAAAAAATAATCTTAGCTTCAACTAAACAAATTTGATATTGAGTGAGTGGATGAGTGATTGTTGTTTAACGCCAACGTGGCAGTTTGTTTAGCTATATCGTAGCGAGAACAAGTTCGTTTACAATTTGATGATGACGAGGTCCGCTTTGTAGTAGACCAACCGACGCCAAGTTGCATTTTTCTAGTGCTAGCCTACAGACTTGTCGCCCCATTCGGACACATTATATTGATTCCGAGCCAACCAGTCTTTGCTCTTTCTCCTTAACGCTTCGTGCATAGCGGAGAAACAACACATACCAATTTTATAGTCTTTGGTTTGCATGACCCGATCGGGGTCGAACTCACGATCTACCGCACGCTAACCATTACACCACCGATGCGATTAATTTGATATTAAGAACATAATAAATCAAAGATGATACTTGATCTTTTTCTTTTAGATGTTCAGTTAAGATATAGTTAATTAAATGTATCAGTGTTTCTTGTTACTGAATAAGCATGATAAGTACATGTAAGTCATCGTCGAGTTTATTCTTGCAGATTTCAATTAAGTTCATTTTGTAGGAACATGTATATTTTAGTCGGTTAAAGAGCTCATGTTGCTTGTTTGCTTGTATATACAACGTATGTGCCAAAATTTACTTATTTACTGTAAACGAGGTTATTACACGAATGACAATTACCTAATTAGCGTTTGACATACCAGGACTGGAATTTAATTTCCCTTTTCTTTCTATGGCTTTTTTACCCTTGAGAAAAATTGTTCTTAAGTGTCTGTCTCACAGAAAACCATGCAAAATCAAAAAAAAAAAATGTAACAAAGCTAATTTCAGTAAAAAAAAAAAGTTATACATTTTCTAAATATTTGATGCCTAGTATTTTAAAATATATCATACATATTTCCTATATATTTTCATTTTTCTTGTAAAATGAGGATTTTCATTTTAGCCCTTAACCATTGCAAAAATCCTTAAAAATGGATAAAAAACGCCCCTATTTTGACGGTTTATTATTGTTAATACATATCTCAGAAGTAAAAAATCACATTGTTTCCTCAAAGTATAATGTTTAAAGACAATGATAACCAAAAACAATCTTTGAAAAAAACTGTAAAATTTTTTAAGGCTATCACAAAATATGCTATATAGACAAATTTTCAAAATCAGTAAAATTCCTTAATTTTGATGCACAATATTGGAGTTGGGGGAGATTTCTTTGACTTGAAATGAACATTTTTAAACAGACCAATCTCAAAACTAAAATATATAAAAAATCTGCCCTTGGCAAATAATTTGCAAAAAAGTTCTTGCACCCAAAGGTATGGTCATGTGTGCAATTTTAGCTTAAAAGGCATTGTTTAAAATATATGCAAATTTTTGCAATAAACTATTAGTGATTCTTATTAAAGGTGATTTGTGTGTTTATTGTAAATAAATTACATATGATATATCATTTTAATTCCCTTTTTCAATGCGAACTTTAAAGTTGAGCGATGCCTTGAAAGTTTGATTATCAAATTGACTTTAGAATTTTAACCCTAAAACAATAGGTTATTTTGGGGAAAACAAATTGTCTATTTTTTAATAAAGGAAATGGTAGCTTTAGATGGAAAATTAAGCAACAGATATTTTTAATTAAACATTTTAAAAGTATAAAATAGAAAATCGGGGTCACAGACCCTATTCTAAAAAAATTTAAGAAAATGTGTTTTTCCTCTACAAATTATCCCCCCTTATAAAATATGAAATTTCAATAAGTATGAAATGCGGTTATACCTCAGTTACACCTCATACAAACTAAAAAAAACTTATTTTATCTAATTTATCACCAATAAATCTTATTAGATCATTTCGAAAAGAAAGTTTTAATTAAATTCAATTTTAGCCAGATGCACAAAATGGATGCTCCGTCCCACCCACCCCCCAAAACCACAATGTACCTTAATTTTATATCTTCATTAAACTCTTTTTTATACCTCTGGGATATTATACATAACTTCTGTATTGATATTTTGGTACTTATTGAGCATTAACACTGCTCTACTGTTTTTCCTATTCACCTTGTCCATTTTCGGCTAAGTGCACATGTACTTAACTTTTGTCCTTATTTTCACCATTTTATCTTAATTTGCCGAGGGTGGATTTTTTATATGTTTTTGTATGAAAACAGAGTTATATCAAAATAAATTAGGGATATTTTTATTTTCTCCTCCAAGTGAGATATTTCCTGTTATATATGTACAATTTTTGCATAAAAGGCCATTTACTGATTTATGGGTATATTAATGTGTGGCCTGTAAAAAATCCATGCGACCAAATATTGAGTATATTATGTTAATTGATACAGTGAAAGTTGATTAATCCTGGATACTATATGAGACAGACACATTTTATGCTATACAAGATATATTGGAGGTTGAAATATTGTAAAAATCATTGTTTTTGGCTTCATTTATATTGAAATACTGGAAAAATCAAAAACCCCAATAATTCAGTCAAATAATAAAATTTGAAAAAAATATTTTGTGTGTTAATTGTACTTGGCCAAAGGTATTTCATGGACAAGATTTCATAAGGTTTTGAAAATATCACTATGTTACGAGTTTGCACATGGTTTTCTGTGAGACAGACACTTAAGTACATTAAAGAAAGGTATGGTTGATTTGATTAATTTCTGTTTCTTTAAAAGAAACCAGATTTCTTGATAACAATAAGATCTTGTGATAACAGTAGATAACGGTATATACCTTTACATTAGTGTATTGTGATATGTAGGTCATTAAATACAATTAGATTGAAAAGGAATATCACATTTCAAAATAACATGTTAAGACAGTACCGCTATCTTGATCTACCTTGTGTTTCTTACCAGACAATTTGATCCTCACCATGAATAAGCTGAAAGTGGCGTAATTCGGCCATGTCATTGAACTTCAGAGATTTTTTTATATATTGATTGATTGATTGATTGATTGATTGATAGGTTGATTGATTGATTGATTGATTGATTGATTGATTGATTGATTGATTGATTGATTGATTGATTGATTGATTGATTGATTTGTGCTTGACGCCAACTTTAGCAATATTTCAGCTATATCTTGGCTTTTTTTTAATATATGGATATGGTTGTCTGAAAAGGTGAGCGAGTGAGTTATTGTTGTTTCGCGCCAACTCAGCAATTTTTCAGCTATATCATGGCGAGAACAAATTAATTTCAATTAGATGATGAAGTTCGCTTTGTATTAGACCAAGACGCTTAGTTGGATTTTTAGAGTGCTAGCTGACTGAAAAAAAAACAACAGTCCGCGGATAGACATGTCGCCCCTCTCGGACACATTATCCTGATTCCGAGCCAACCAGTCTTTGCTGTTTCTCCTTAATGCTGCGTGCTTGGCGGAGAAGCAACAAATACAAATTTTATTGTCTTTGATTTGACCCAACCGGGTCTCGAACCCACGATCTACCGCAATCGAAGCGTGCACACTAACCGTTACACCGCCGATGTAGTTTTTGTTTGAAAAAAGAACCTGGCCCCGGCGCCACAAAACTTGAAAATTTACTTAAGTCTGAGAATATTCTCAAATAAGGAAATACTCAAATTTGATTGGCTGGGTTCCTTATTTGAGAATATGCTCAGACTTAAGTAAATTCTCAAGTTTTGTGGCGCCGGGGCCTGTATAAACCATAAATATATAAACTGAAAGTTTAAAAAAGGGGACAGTAATTCCGTGCCACGAGCTCCTGTGGTTTGTGTCACAAGGTACACACAGTATTGTATATCAGTACTAAGGCATTATCATCCTATTCTAAAACAATTAGTTTGTTAACATATTTTACAATAAATATCAACAATCTTTAAAAAAAAATATCAATATCATATAATTAGGCCCATAGACAGAGATTATTATCTAGATTGAATATCACTTTTAAATACCGCGCACGAGTTTGACCTTCCAATATGATTTAGTATTTTTAAATGTAGTCTCACCACATGATACATCTCAAAAATAAAGTTAGCAAGAAAGAATGTGGAAGACAGTCAATTAACACGATAAACTACCCAACATTTGTTTATTTCAATTTTGGATATATACTAAATAACATCTAACGACATTCCATATAAGGTCAGGTCAAGATTCATCTTTTCAACTGACCAATTGCCGATGAACCTACACGTTTTTGAGGCATTGAAACCGTACACACGATGAGACCTGTTGGTCAATTTGTTATTTAAACTGTTTTCTGTTTTGCATGTGATTGGACGGTCAGCCATGAAGGAAAGGTCAGCTAACATGACCCCATACCTTGATGTCTTTAGATGTTAGTCTATCGCCAAAAATAAAAATAAATTAAGAAGTATGAAAAAGATACAACAAACCCTAACCCAAAAAGAAAATGCACCTAAACGTATAGTATTTCTTAAAAGCATCTAACTTACATGATCAGATATTATATTATATTCTAAGGAAAAGATTTTATAAAATGTTGTGCATTGGTTTGGCATTGTATATTAAAATGCATTATCATGATTTATGAAATAAAATAACGTTTACACTCAAAAGAAATTAAAACGGTCAAAAAATCAAGTCAGAACCACACTTTTATAAAGTCTATTTTTAAAGGATACCTCCCAAGGATTAGCATTTTTACTTATTTTTACATATTACTAAAAGTAAATCTTTGTTGTCATGTTATTTATCGTTTCGAAAACATATATTTATTTACACTTAGCTTAAATTACAATAGAGAAAAATTTAATTCTACTGCAACTTTCCAAGTGAAACAAATTTTCTTTGTATATAATAAGAAAACATATTAATAAAATTTTAAAATAAAATTTTTCAGACGAATATGGCTTCATGAATAATTAAGGCATTATACTATCTTTAATACTGTATTATATGTATCATACATAATTTATGTATTTATACAAAATGTAAATGAAATGGGATATTTAAATATTAATCAGTTTATATAATATGTTTTATAGAAGAAAATATTGTTTGTATTAATATGTATTTTAATAAATCATAAATATTTTTAGGTATGTGGATGTATATAATTTCAGGCAAATGAGATTTCCCGCTATGACTTCATTAAAATCAGAACAGATTTATAAACTTTAGAAACAGGTTTTACTTACTAATTTCGACTGTTTTCATGTGACTTTTACTGTATAAAAGATCCTGCTCGTCCTTCCACCTCCCCGTGGTGAGCAGGGGGCAACAAACTTTGGAATATATAAAAAAGGAAAGTTTGGCTAACGGAAGGGTTTTCAATGTATAAAAAAGTGCGCAAATGATAATAAAAGGTGCGCAAATAATACATATAAAGTGCGCAAAAGTTTAAAATAAAATGTGCGCAAATGATATACAAAAATGAGCAAATGCAATGCACCGAATAAAATAAAGTATAAACAATATATAAAAGTTAATAAAAGGTTACATCTTTAATGGTAATGAAAAACATAATAAAATAATAATAAATTATTTCAATTTATTATTTTATTACATACATACTAGTATATACGTACATTGTCGGTAAATATAACATTTATTTTCTAAACTGGTATAAGCTAGATAAGTTATTTAAATTACAAAGACTAAAAAGTCAATTATATATACAATACAAATTAAAATACTTTTGTCTTGACTTGCTTTTTTTTTTTCTTTTTTTTTTTCTTCAATTTCTGTAAAAACTAAATTTCTTTTAATTCTAAAACACTATGTTTTCTTTGAATGCAATCAGTTCAAGCCGTTATCAAAATTAATTCAGCTTCCGTGGGAGAAACCTAACGCTGTGAGTTCGAATCCCACTCGTGCGAGGTGTACTCGATACAACATTATGTGATAAAGTTTGTCAGTGACTTGTGGCAGGTCGATGGTTTTCTCTGCTGGGTAATCCGGTTTAATCCACTAATAAAACTAGCCGCCACGATATAACTGCAATAGTGTTGAAAGTGGAGTTAAAAACCAAAACTCAAATCCCGTACGAGAAACCTGGTATTTCGCATTTTTGTGACAATATCGTCTGCAGTGCCACACATTCCAATCGGAAATTGAGATACACAGTTCGTACACCACACGAAATACCATTAAAAGAGTGATTGTTTTTAAACTTATGAATTACATTTTACAACTATGTTTGCTGAGTGAGTGAGTGAGTGAGTGAGTGAGTGAGGGAGGGAGGGAGGGAGGGAGTGAGTGAGTGAGTGAGTGAGTGTTGCTTAATGGTTGGTGTAAATGAGATGATGATGAGGCCCGCCTTCTACTAGACCAACAGGCTTAGCTAGATTTTTGTAGTGCTAGTTCACTGAATCAACAGTCCGCGGATAGACATGTCGCCCCACTCGGCACATTACCCTGATTCCGAGGCAACCAGCCTTTGCTCTTAAACCTTAAAGATGTGTGCTTAGCGGAGAAGCAACAAATACCAATTTTTATGGTCTTATAACACTAAAAAGATACAACTAAGCGTGTGAAGTACAAAGCGAACATCATCATCATCAATTCATCGAATGCAACTTGTTCTAATCGTGATATAGCTGAAAAATTGATTGTTTGGCGTTAAACAACAATCGTTCACTATTTTTCTTGCAAGCTGTACGAAGCGCAACTTCAGCATTAAAACAGTGTTGATACAACGCCCGACGCTGTTTAAGGTAGAGAAGGACACTATGGGCACAAAACAAACTAGTCGATGAATTTTTTTGAATTTCATATATATTGTTCTTTGGGATGTACCTAACAAAATATCAAAATTTGAGAATAGCTTTCCAGGCTTATTTTAAAAATATTCCCTAAAAGAGTTACCCCCTTCTTGAAGTCCAAAAAAAATGTAATTTTTTCACTCCTCCGTGTCATTAAGGTACCCAAAAAACATTGCATATAATTTTTTTTAATTATCTGAGTATGATATAATAAATGAATATTTTGGAATATCTAAGACATAAATTTTTATAATTTTTTCATTTTTTTTTTCAAAATGGCTACCCTTTTTTTTGGCAATATAGCCTGTAACTGGCTTTGGTGAAATCCAACAACATTTGATTTTAAAGTGGAATAGAAAAAAATTGTGTCCATGAATTTAAAAAAAAAGATATATCACTTTACTTATATCCATGCTACATATCATTAAAAAATAAAGATATTTTTCCAGGCAAAAAAAAAAGTTAGGGGTTTAGAAAGACACCCTGACTTTTTTTTAACAAAACATTGAATAAATGAAAATAAAACAGGCAAAGATAATGTTTGTAAGGGAAAACTTTCCTTTCTAGGTGATATAGTTAGCAAATTAAGCTGTCTACAATTCTTCCAGGGCAGGAACATGGCAAAAACAAAAACATGCAAAACTCATCATATTCTAATATCATTTGAGACATGATTACCCCCCTTGACGAAATGCTTTATATAGCATTTTACACATATAATGTATTATTGATAAGGAAATTACTGTATTAAATTTGTATTTCAGTTTAATTTGAGAACTTGTACAAATCATATGTAGAAAATTCAAAAAGTAAAATACCTCGTAAGAAATACTGCAAACATAATTAATAATTATTACCATATTTGTATTCAATATTCTTAAAAGTCACGTGACTAGTGTCAATCTCTACCTTAAATGAAGTTGTGTATCTGCTGGTAATTTATTCGTTCCTTAATTACAACGGACGTCTTATTTGGAGGTGATGTACGTGGTTTACTCCGCATCAGAGGTTTTAGGTCCGATTTTGCTATACCCGGGAAATGTTTCGATCGCTTAGCAGGACGGAAAAATCGAAGCTATATATAATAATGGATATATATATAGAATCTAACACCGGCAAAAGTGCAAGACAGGGAAATCTCCGACACCCGAGGGTAAGATTACAATCGTTCGCTGACGAGGCTCGCCGAGTCAGCGAAGGATTGAAATCTTACCCGTTTCGTTGTGAGATTAAGATGATGGTAGGTCTGACGTCTTTCAAATGGGCTGTGACGTTGTTGATAGACAGCTGAGATAGGTGTGTTATACATGCTTTTGTAGATAAATCAATGTAGATAAAGGCTATGTATGTCCCAAAACCGAAGCGTTGTAGACCGATCGAAAAAATCGCGAAATTGATGAGCCGGTCGAAATTATTTTTCTGTAAACATAAGAACCTTGTGTTATGTAAAGGAATAGGGAGTAAATTTT
>MJUT01042285.1:13800-35610 GCA_002080005.1 Gigantidas platifrons | reverse complement strand
GCCCAATACGTTTGTTTATCAAATTTATCAAATATATTCATGTATAACTTTATTATATTATGTAACTTGCTGTCATTTTCTTATTTATGTATATAACATTATTGTATAGAGCGGATATACTAAGTTGATATAACTTGTTTCCAATCTAATTGTACATTTATAAGACAATAAAATATGTTTAAACTAAAAACCATATTATTTCACATGCACAGTCATAGTTTAGTTCTTTTACTTCTAAAGAATTCTTTTGTAATGACAATTAGTATTCCCCCGCAACTTTCATTATTCTACTTTGTCGTCTATCATATCTATGCTATATATACTGAATAGGTGGGAAGTACCCGTATGATGATGTATTTCCATCAAGAAATTATTTTGTCTGGCTTTGCAGTCAATGGTATATGGTATATGGCCTTCTTGACATAAGTAGACCTCTATTGTTACGCCTAAATGTACGGAAGCTGGGAAGGACCATATTATTTTTCTAATTTGTTATATAAAAGAATACACAATTAGAAAATAAAATATTGGTATCGCCCTTCCCATCTTTCGTTGTGATAGTTTTCCATTATTAAAACAATGTTGGTTGTGAAATCTTCACAAACTGGTAAACAAAAAGCAAAAAGGATAGTTAAGAATTTATATTAAATAGGATTTTGGCGAAAACTATTTGGTGGTTGCTAAAAATACTGACTACTAGTATATGAATATTTATGCAAATTAAGAATTTCCTTTCACAAATTAAAAATAGAAGTCGGCCGTTTTTTTCTCTCTAAAATTTCTTCTGATGAAAGAATATGTACTAAATTTTGCACATATGGGAACAGGGACGGAGTTGCCAGGGGAAGGAGCACTATGTGTCGCCCCTACTTCATAGGCAAAAATACAGAAAAGCTGAATATTTTTAGCATAGAAGCAATACATGATAGCAAGAGACTTTAAAACCTACATCTTGTCTCTTACTTTCCAGTCCACTCTTAAAGGTTCATCCACACTCCACACACTTTCCAGTTCATTCCTTACCGCACAATGTTGTATCGAGTACACCTCGTCTTGAACGGAGTTTGATCTCACAACTTTAGTAGTGATAGGCACCAGCAATTGTAAATCCAACTACCATACGATCACGACCACGAAGGCTCCCAAAATTATGAATTTAATAGGGACCAGTTATTTAATATTACAGTGAAACCTATCTAAACCGAACACTGACTAAACCGAAACCCTGTCTAATCCGGACAGACTTTACAGTCCCATCTACTTAATATCTATGTAATTTGAACCGGTCTAAATCAGACACCTGTCTAAATTGAACAAATTCTTCAGTCCCAAAAACGATTCGGCTTAGACAGGTTATTTATTGTATAATAAATAAAGTCCCACGCCACCCTCGGATACAGTGTCGTCGTAACGCATGAGCACACTGGGAAGTTTCCCGGGGCCCCACGAGCATAAGGGTCACATGCTAGTCTATGTATGTTGTGACTTGTTGTCAATAAATAAATAAAGTTGCCTATCTTGCTTAATCCCTCACTCCCGTTATGTCAAATTTCGGATACTTCGAAATGTTGCAACGTTCCCGTGAACTTCGAGATAACGAGATTCAACTGTATATTAAACTATAAATATTAAGGTGATATTTATAATATCAAGTGGACATTGGCATTCACCTCTGATTTAGTATCACGGTTACCTCGAAACCTCGCGTACATCATGTATGTGTACGGATCTCACACTCTGTATAGTGTAAAAGTTTTACTTGACAGTTAATAGCAATGATATTGGTTATATTTATATACCATTGGTTATTAGAACTTGAATCTGAGATTCATTTAGAACACATGTACACGGTGTATATTCAAAACGTTCCCTTTCAGATGAAATCGGCGTTACCAATTCCTTTTAGACCAGATAACGTCCCATTTAGGATTTGACATTCAGTTTCGACAGCAAAAACAAATTTTGAATGGAAAAAGAAGAAGAAATCAGGTATATTTCGTTAAAATGAATACATGACGGAATGACAACATCATTTTACTACAAAGAAATGAAATGCAAAAGGAAAAAGCATACCTCTTACATTGAAAGAAATACGAAACAAATGGGGTATCTCGCTAGGCTTTTTTAAAAATCTGGTTTTATTTTTGTCTATCAACCTTTAATGAATGGATTACGTTGTTGACAGAAGCACAGAATGATGATATATAGTGTGTTACTAAAACAATACGGCGTACAAATAGTATGAGATCATATTTTGAGTTATAGAAAAATCCGTGGCAACGCACCACTTCAGACGCAGCTTCTTTTTTGGGAACGACTCCTTTTCGACTGTTTTGACAACGCCTCATTTCAGATTCTTTATACAGTTGGACTCTTTTTACTTCAATATTCTGAAAACTATTGCTCGCAATGTATTGACTTGAAATTGCACCACTCTCAAGAGAAATGTCCTAAGTTTGTCAGTTTTTGAAACTTAATTTTTATTCATTCTTTAAAAAAAAACAATAAAACACAACAGAAATTCACGAAAATGAAATATATTATGTTGTGTTTTAATGATGCATGTGTTCAATCAAAAATATAGCTGTGTATTTGATGCAACTGAAAGTATGTCAGCTGACCGGCAACGTCATAATTTGTTTTGGCTGTTCAAATACCGTATATTTGTCCTATTAGAATAGAAATAATTCACGGGGGCTTGATTATATATTGATTTTACCACGGCCACGTTGGCCCTTTATGCCGATATTTTACCCCTCGCTATCGCTCGTGGTAAAATCAATATATATTCAGGCAATCCATGCATTATTTCTTAAATCTCATATAGAGAACACCTAGCAATCTTCAACAATGGACTAACGTTCGCACTTAAGGTATTCTGTACTTTGTCACATTCCAGAGAATGTGAATAATTAGTAGAATCCAGGATGAAGTGGGGCAGCCCTGATAGTCCGACACCCCAATAGTCCGACATCCCGATAGTCTGACACCCCAATAGTCCGACACCCCGATAGTCCGACATTATATAAACGATAAGCAAGCTGGAGTCTAGTACAGAAGTTGCTACGATCAGTGACTGAGCAATGATATGTTTGTTTTTCGGATAGAAAGTGGGTTCATATTACGTTGCATGTTCGTTCTTCTTGCGTTATAAATTTGTTTCATATATATATATGCACATTCATAACATCACTTCGTCGACTGACATGTGATATTCAGAATTATTTATATCGTTACCAGTTCGTTTGCTCAATTCGTTATTTTGTAAAGGGGCATTATGTAAGCATGAAAGACGGACAGTTTGATGTTCAATCAACAGAGAGTGCTAGGAACAAAATCAGCAAAAATCATACAAAAAACAAATTCCATTTTTATGCATTCTTGAAGAAGTGAAACTAATATTGATGATGTTTATTGTCATTAGAAACAACACAAAACAGAACTGTCGAAATGTATAGTATACATGGCATCAGTTAATGAAAGGTTGCCACAACATGAGCCATGGCGTCCCAATCAACAAAACAGCAAAATACATGACTTCACACAGAGAACATCGAGCGGTCTTCAACATAGGACCAACGTCTATTAAAGTATCGAAATGACCGATGAAAGTATCAAAATACCCTCATATCTAAATATTAAAGAGATAAAAATAGAATTAAAAGCATTTTTGTCAAACATATACGTACGTAAAAAAGCGGGTACCAGTACGGGACGGACCATTTAACTTCAAGGGGGGTATGGTTTTTTTTTCTAAAAAAAATATTCTGATTTTGGTGGAGGAAAAAAAAATAATCTGATTCAGAGTTTTTGTCATATAACCTAATGTTAAAGTCTGGAAAAAAAAATTCGCGCTTTACGCGACAAAAAAAATAAATATTCTAACTCTCGTGTTGTCCGAAAAAAAAATTCTGAACAAAACAAAAAAACATAACCACCCCCCTCCCTGCAAGTTAAATGGTCGGTCCCTAATAGTTCAAAAGGCATTCATTCATGTTGAAAATTCTGTAAATATACCTTTTCATGTAAAAATGATCTATCAATGTTGTACTATCGGAATGTCGGACTATCGGGGTGTCGGACTATCGGGGTGTCGGACTGATGGGGTGTCGGACTATCCTGACGACCCCGATGAGGTATCCCTCTATTATGACGAGACCGATACCATGATATATTCTTAGATGAATGTGATATGGCAATAGCCATGCATCACAGCATGTCCTTGGGAATATTAACCTTTTCCGCATATTTTCCCTTCACAAATTCCAATATTAGTCACGCCAGTGACGCCACATGGGCAGACTTGCCTGATGAGCAATGGTGAAAAAATAGTTTGATAAAATTACATTCTAGTTTCATATTTGTATTCCTGGATGATGAACTTGTACGTGACAATAATATAGTGATGGCTATTTTAAGAAAACGCCCACATTTTAATATTACAGCAATTACGGATTACTTGAACAATCCATTGTTTAAAAATCAAATACAGTTTGCACCGTAATCTGGTAGAGATAAGATAAGATAAAATTTTATTCATCCAATTTTGGGTCCACAAGGGGCATAAACAGATAACACATACAATGTATAGAAAGAAAAGCCACAAGAAATAAAAGTAAATACAACATAGATATAATTATTCTACATGTAGGGCTGATGATGCAGTTGTAAAATATTTAACTATGAACTCCTCCTATTATCAAGAATTTTTCTAGATTTTATCCCAAATCCAATAACCAGGAAATTACAAAGTTTGAATAATATGGATCTGTTTTCATTTGTTAAAATCCATAAATATCTTTGTTTATCTGATAAATTTAGGAGGTTCTGGTTATCTTTATAAATCTCATTTAACACGCCAGTTTCTCTCTCCTTATTAAATAAAGGACACTTAAACAAAATGACGTCACATGTTTAGCGGAAAATGTAGTCTGAATCCTGTGTACAAAAATGTATATAGACAGCTAGATGTATTCAGGTAAAAGTTTTGATTTAACGGAAATCTGATTTAAATCAGCTGAAAGGATTCGTTGTCGGACATTATGATTATTAAGTGTCTTTAAAATAGGTTTAAATAGTTTTCATTCATTTCTGCATTTACTTGTATTGAATAAATCCGATATTTAATCAAGAGTGTTTTATATTCCCATGAAATATTTATCTAAAAGGGAAAATACAACTTTCAAAGTGAAGATATCGTATAAAGATCAACGACTAACGAAACTGTGACGTTGATTACAAAAAAATAAATTATGTAAATCAAAAGAGAAATAAATTCGATCTTCCGTGAACTTCTTTTTATTAGACAGAATACATCTAATGAGGTCCAAAAGAACCAAAATAAATCAATGTTGACCTTACCGCTGCATCAGCTGCTATTAAAATATCCAGAAGTGAGCGTTGCTACATCCGAAAGGAATCGAATAACGCCGAGTTCGTCTGAAATGGAGCGCTTTGAATATACACCGTGATGTAGGGTAAGCATGTACATGCATTAGTTATTCAAGATTACGAATTTATGATAGTACTAATAGCAAGGTATTGATAGTTTGCGATATGTGAATGAACAAGGTGTTTATAAAAGATGTAACAATTGTAGAATGTAGACCTAGACAGAGATGAGGCTAAGCCTTGCCTCTCAGTGTTGACAATGTGGACATAGACAGAGATGAGGCTAAGCCTTGCCTCACAGTGTTGTCAATGTGGACCTAGACAGAGATGCTAAGCCTTGCCTCACAGTGTTGTCAATGTAGACCTAGACAGAGATGAGGCTAAGCCTTGCCTCACAGTGTTGTCAATGTGGACCTAGACAGAGATGAGGCTAAGCCTTGCCTCACAGTGTTGTCAATGTGGACCTAGACAGAGATGAGGCTAAGCCTTGCCTCACAGTGTTGTCAATGTGGACCTGGATAGAGATGAGGCTAAGCCTTTGCCTCTCAGTGTTGTGAATCAGCACTCTGTAGAGGGATTGGATTAAGAATAAATACAGTTTATACTGAAGTACAATGTAAGAAAGGCTTTTTCATTATGGAAGCAGAATGTTTAAATATTTAGGCCTTGTCCCAAGCCAACTTATATTATTAATGAAATTAAAAATAAAGCGTGTGTGTTGATTCATCTTTACTGTACAGCATTTTTTTTTATGTTTAAACACTGATTATGTTGGAATAGTGTAACGGTCAAGTCCAAAAAAGTCGATTATTTAATGAGTTTTAATGTACCCACCGAACACACACCTGAAACTTTTTGTATGTTATTTTCAATGTTTCTACTTTTATTTTAATCGGGTCGTCACCAATTCGTACCGCCCGATTTTTTTAAATGTTTTTAAATGATTTTTCATTAACTGTGTCTGTTTGATCGAACACCTTCACATTTAAATGGGTAAAATTGATGCATTGTATTTAAAAGTATTCAGAAAATACTAAAATAAAAGTTCATCTCATACAGTATTGTTATATTGATTAGTTACATGTCACAATTTATATGAAAAACACCTCCTTATTATAGAATATTATTACATGATTAAAAGAGATAAAATTGAATATTTTTGTATTTTAAAAACAATCTATAGTCTTCAAACATTCATAAAAATGTGTTTTTACCTGATGATAAAGTCAACATTGCAATTTAACGATCTTGTAAGTAAAACATTATTTTTCGTGAAGATACCCCTACGCTAAACAAATGTACAATGTATATTTTAAAAAATTGGGCGGTACGAATTGGTGACGACCCGATTAAAATAAAAGTAAAAACATTGAAAATAACATACAAAAAGGTTTCAGGTGTGTGTTCGGAGGGTACATTAAAATCAAAATTGTGAAGGTCTGACCGCCCGAGAAGTACCAATACAATAAATATATATGTTTGATTTTATCGCCCATTTATATTTGTATTCCTGTAAGTGGTTGTGTAGGTAGGGACCCCAGTGCACTGCTTTGCCCGAGGGGGGGGGGGGGGGGCTATGATGTTGTTAAGGCGGCCCTGCTCAGATAAACAAACAGTGGGTGCACGCTACCGCCACTTTCTGAGGTATACATTACCGTGACTATGGTTACATCATAACTAATATAATACAATACTGAGAATGTAACATTTATTTTTTCCGCCATGAAATAGATAAACACACAATAATAAAAGTGTATTAAAAAAAAGTATAATAAAATTCACAAAAAACAACATACGCACGTTTTAATGAAGTGATAAATCACTTCTGGGTTCTTATACAAATGTTTGCTGGATTTTCCAATGAGATTGAGAATGGTGTAAAAATTATAATATTTTATTAAAATCCACAGCAAATAAACAAAATAAACTAAACAAACAAAAAGAAAATAGAACTGAAAATTCACATGCAAAATAAAGAAAAAACAAAAGTGAAAAGATCATGAATATAGATATTTTCTCTCTCACTCACTCTAGCTCTACCAAATCATGGAATAAACCAAAATTACAATGCAAAAAGAAAAAACAAACCAACAAACAAACAAAAGTCAGGACAAATAAATAGTCAACTAAATAGTGAAAATTTCAAATATGATATAATTTCTCTGTCTCTAGATAAATATAATGTTCCACTATATAGATATCAGTCGTTTTCAAAGCTATCTACCCTCCCAAATATGAATGTTCCACAGTAAAGTTAGTTCCCTTTTCTAATATAATGTTCCAAACGGTTTCAATATGCAAAAACAGTTAATAATTTCCTTTCATAAAGTTTTATCTAAATGACGACATTGAAATATTCTTAATATTCAATAAAGGTATAAAACAACTCTTTTCAGTACTCTTTGTATTCAATATGTTCAAAATCTATAAATCATTTCCTCTATGTAACGTTATAATAGTATTTGTAGTTCACAAACACTTGTGTGTGAATCTGTACCATGACCTCCTCAAAGCAAGTCTTCAAAACTGAATTATAACTATTCGCACAACACTGACTTTATATGTATTCCACATCCCAAATAAACAACTTCTAAGGGAAAACTCAAACTATTTCCAATCTCAATATACTCTAAGGCGTGGCTCATAGCATCACCATCAACCATGTGACTCCAAACACATCCATAAACTCATCATAAAACACCATAAACCAATCCCCTGTGAAAGGAATAACCCATTTTTGAGAATACAATAAACCTTTATTTCAAAATAACCACGATACAATACAAATTCGGGTTCACGACACGCCACAACTGAAGTTTCTCAACCACACCTTTCCACTTCAAAACTTAAATCTGCACTGACTCAAGGTGTGCCTGACTTGTCCAACCACTATTTAAACCTGCCAAACAAATCTAAAAATACTACCTAAAAATAACACCTGTAATTTACCTGAACCACTATATTACACTGGGACAATAAAATCTTATCTTATCTTATACTACATGTATATGGCATAAGGGAGATAAATCAAACTCAAAATGAAGTTTGTTATATACGTATATGATGTCTTCCTCTTACAATTTGAAGGGGCATTATCTCCCAAATCGTAAATTTTTGTTACACATAAAAACTATCAGATATGATTGATGCCTTAATAAAACGTGTTTCTGTAACTTATAAATGTTATGAAATGTACGCGCATCGGGGAAAAAACGTGTTTACAACTGCTCGTGTTTTGAGATCGATCAAGAAATGGACGTCATCTTATTAATTATCATCTATCTAACAATGGCATTTCACAGCGTTCAGCAAATCTGAAACGTGCTATTCACTCTAATGTATTGAATATCCCGCTATACCTACTAACAGGCAGATCACTCTCGCGCAACAGAAGAAGCCTCTGCCATAATTATATAACTAGCTCTCATTACAGGAGATGTATACAACTCATATATTATTGATGCATTTTATTATTATTATGTTTGTAGACATTTATCATTGCATAACAATTGATGCATATTTAGAATTACATACAAGTTATTACACACATAAAATTGATTATTATATACATAGATATATATTCACAAATTGATTAACATTTATAAGTATATACATGATGTAAAATGTTGTGGATGTTCTTCACATTATTTAACAAAAATACTGATTACATTACAAATAATTTACATATATCAGTATAATCTACAGTATGTCATATTCATCTCAGTTTTAAATTTGATTATACATCACTGAAATAATCAATTTAATTAAAATTGATTAATATCAAGACAAACCTCAGTTACTTAAAATATTTGTCTCAGTCGACATTTTGTTTTTTTTTCCATATCCTATTAGTAGATTATTAATAAAAAAAAATTATTAGATAGGTAGATAGTATTATCTGCTGAATTTATACTTCTTTTATTTTATTTTATTTTATTTTATTTTATTATTTATTTATCTTTTTTTAGAATTTTTACAAAATTGATAAAATGCCAAAATCTAGCCACTAAAACATTCAATTTGGGTTCTGGAACATAGGAGGTTTATTTACAAGGGGTATGAACAAAGCTGAGGATTCAATTTTCCTAAAAATTATTGAACCATACGATATCATGTTCTTAGTAGAAACACAATATATGAAAACTACCAATATTGCAGTTATGTCTGAGCTTTTTTTTTAAGCTAATTTTAGCTATGTTAAAATATTGTCACAGATTAGAAGGTCAACAGGAAGGTTTACTATTTTATGCTTATATGTAATAAAGAGTAACATTTTAGTAAAATCAATACATGGTGTTCGAGTATATTATATATTATGGATGAATTGAAGATCAGGAGTTTAAATATCAAATTAGGTCAGTTGTGTAAACAAGTAAAAGATAATATGTGTAACAGTTTTCTTGATTTTTGGAATGGAGAAAGGGTAGATGCCATTGGTAGCAACAGAGGTAAATTAGATACATACGTTTACATAAAGACCTATTTTGGGAAAGAGAAATATTTAGAAATTAATAATTTTAAAATTCGACAGTCAATCTGTAAGATAAGAGTCAGTGCTCATTCATTAATATTGAAACTGGCAGATATAAGAACATTATAAGACCAGAAATAAAATGCACAAATTGTTCTAAGGGAGATATTGAAGATGAGAAACATTTTATTGTAGACTGTCCCTTATATGAAAATATTAGAGTAAAATTTTTGATAAAGTTATTGACTTATGTCCAAATTTTAGATACATGGACACATCATCAAAATTTGTCTGGCTATTTACCAATGAACATGAACAAGTTTAAAAAAAAATTAGGTAGCTTTATTGAAGAATGTTATTTGCTGCGAGGACACAACTGATCGTATAGATACTATTACTTATTAGGTTAGGTGAATTATTATAGTTATTATACATGTACATGTTATATCAAATGTGAATTGATTGATGGTGGTATTTGATAGGCTCTGATCTGACCGTGCAGTCACTGAACATAAATATTTTTTCCTGTTTTTTGTTTGTTTTTTTGTGTCTACATGTATCTTTATATGTCTCCAATCATTTCAATCATTGTATTAAATTGTTTGCCCCTTGTGGGACCTTAATTGGCAATACAAAATTCTTATTCTTATTCTTATAGGATACAACTCCAAAATTCATAACATTATCATTCTATTTGTCAAAATGTATAATAATAGACATTTTGGGGGTATAATTTTAATTAAAAGCTACATTAAGCCACATGTGAAAATCTTAATAAATACAAATGTAGATTATCAATGGGTAAAACTCGAAAAGACCTTCTTTGGATTCAAAAAAGATCTATTCATCTGTGTTACTTATAATCCACTTATTTCTTCTAAATACACTCAGGAGCTAAAACATGATGTTCTTGATTGTATAGAAAAGGATATAACACATTATAATAATCTTGGAAATGTTTTACTATGTGGAGATTTTAATGCAAGAATATCATGTGAAAATGATTTCATTCTTAACGATGAATCAAAATTTACTCCAATTTATGAGGATTATGAAACAAGATAAAAACATACTTAAAAGACAAAGCAGAGACACAAAAATAGACCAAAGAGGAAAAGAGCTTCTTGATTTTTGCATAAGTAACCAATTAAGAATTCTCAATGGGAGAGTCCTTGGGGATATTTTTGGTAACTATACACTTGCTATGCCCCTAATGGTGTCAGTGTGGTTGATTATGTACTTGTGTCGGAGAATGTCCTTGAGCAAATTTTATTTTTTCATGTATCTTCATTTGTTCCTACTCTATCTGATTGTCATTGTAAATTAGAGTGGGAAATATCTGCAAATTATTGTGTTTCTGGAGAACTAGATGTCCCAATTAAAACATATGACATGTCACCAAATTTTATTTGGTCTGATGACTCGGCAACAGAATTTCAATGTGCTTTATCGTCAGACCAAATTCAAAACTGTATATCCAAATTTAACAATATACATATACAACAAAATCAGACTTCTGTTGATGCTGCAGCAGCGGAATTGTCAAATATATTTATATCAGCTGCAACTATGTCACTGAAACATCGATTTAAACAGATAACAGATAAACCAAAAAATAAGAAATGGTTTGATGCAAATTTACATAAAGTAAGAGGAAATTTGCTTCATTATGGGAAAATATATTCAAAATTTCCAAAAGACCCTGTAGTAAAAAATCACTTTTATAAGTTAAATCGTGAATATTCAAAGCTTAGAAAATATAAATATAAACAATACAGACAGTCTCTAATGGGTCCCTCTAAAACAAGAAACAAAACAGAAACGAAACGCAACGAAACGAAACGGAACCTGGCGAAACGAAACGAAACGAAACGAAGCGAAACCTGGCGAAACGAAACGAAACTGAAACGAAATGAAACAAGGCGAAACGAAACGAAACGAAACGAAATGGAGATCGAATCGAAATAAAATTGAAACGAAACAACACGAGAGGAAAAAAATCAACCAAATTCATTCCTATTTATATGGGTGAGGTGGAAGAAGAAAGTCATTTTCTATCATTTTGTAATCAACACACGGAGGGAGGACAGAACAAATCTAAATAAACTCATAATTCAAAGTTGCCCTAACCTTTTAAACGTGAATTCACAAGAACAATTTATTTGGTTAATGATTTATAAAATAAGAAGTCAGTTTATCCAGAGAAATTATAAATGATGCATGTCAGTATTTCATTTTATTGTTAACTTTACATTGCTTGCACCTCTGGATCTGACACGGGGAAACACCATCCCCTGGTGTCTTTCCAAGTATTGCAACCAGTGGCAATACACCCACACTAATCATGATCGTTATAATATGTCTTCGCCTTTTGTGGGCCCTTGATTGGAACAATAAAGTTATGTTATGTTATCGTCTCTATTTGTGTAATCTCTGTATCACCATTTTGTTTTGGACCTAGGATTTTCTGGATTATCCCTTTGGCTTGTTGCTTTGATATGAAGAACTCCCCGGTCCACAGTTCACCGAACCGTTAATACTAGTGACAGGCATCAACGGAGCTTTGCCAAATTTTAAACTATGGGAATGTATTAGATATGTTTCGAAACATTATCCTTTTTGACGTTTCAGTTTTGTTTCTCAGTTTTGTTACATCTCGTTTCGATTTCCATTTCGTTTCGTTTCGATTCACTTTTTCGTTTCGTTTCGTTTCGCCCGGTTCCGTTTCGTTTCGCCAGGTTTCGTTTCGTTTCGTTGCGTTTCGTTTCTGTTTCGTTTCTTGTTTTAGAGGGACCCGTCTCTAATTGACAAATTGGATTCTTTACATGAAGAAAATCCTAAGCTTTACTTGAATATTGTTAATGAACTTCAGGGAAATTGTGAAAAAGTGACAGTTGTATTGTACCATCACCAACTTTAGTATCACACTTCAAAACTTTGTTTGGATTGAAAAGTGAATTTCATAATAGATATGCACAGCTCAGTGAAAAATTAAAAGAATTGGAAAAAATAAACTACTTCAATGAATTGGATTCAATTATTATGGAAAAAGAAATATCAAAAGCTATTTCACATTTAAAAAGTAATAAATCCCCAGGCCTGGATAATATAAGTAACAATATGATTAAACATAGCCAAACTTTTTTATTGAAAAGTTTACAAAACATTTTTAATTTCTGCCTTCCATCAGGAATTTATCCAAACTCTTGGGCAAATGGATACATAACAGCTATACATAAAGTCAATGATCCAACGGATCCAAATAATTACAGGGGAATAACCATAACTGGTGTAATTGGTAAAGTATTTAATAGAGTCCCGAGTTTAAGATTGGACAAGTTTCTCCAGGATCACAATATTATACATGAATAACAAATTGGTTTTACAAAAAAAGGCAGAACAGCAGATCATATGTTTGTTATTAACTGTCTTATCAACAAATATTGTAGTTCAAAAGATGGCAGATTATTTGCATGTTTTGTAGATTTAAGAAAGGCTTTTGATACGGTAATACATGCTAGGATCAAAATTAAATTGCTTGACATAGGAGTAGGTTCCTTGTTTTATAATATTATAAAACAGATATACGACATAAGTAAATCTTGTGTGAAAATTCAGAACCAAATCAGTGATTTTTTTCCGCTGAATGTTGGGGTCAAGAAGGGTGACAATTTAAGCCTAGTTTATTTAAAATATTTGTGAACGATTTGCCAAGTTATCTATCAAACACATCAGACCCAGTAAATGAAAATGGGAAAGACGTACATTGTCTTATGTATGCAGATGATATTATATTACTGTCCACACGATAAGATTTGTATCATAAGACTTGTATTATAATACAAAATCTTATCGTGTGTACAGTCTAAAAACAGTGTATTATAAGATTTTTTTTTAAATCTTATGAGACTGCTCTATCCTTAATACAAGTCTTAGTTGACCTTTCATTTTTATCCAATCAAAATCATCAATTTGAGGTTACATGCATAAGTACCATAATAAATACACGTGTAATTAAAGCACATGGTTCTTGTAAAACATGGCTGACTTCTCAAATATTGATGTGGAAAAGCTTGTTGTTGCAGGGAAAGAAGAAGAAGATTTATGGAATATATCGGGAAAACTAAAAAGTCTTTATAACTACAAAAATGTATTTGGATCTTCCCTTCTCAGCTCTTCTAGTAAGGCATGATGTGCTCCAAAAACATTTCTTCGTTTTATCCAAGGTCTTGTACAGCAGTTCATCTGAACTTTCCTCTTTTTCAATAATTTCATAGCGGCACATAGCAAAATAATGGACAAAGTTGCAATTACTTTATCTTCCATTGTTGACACCATTTGGCGGGAAAAAAGCAAGAGGTTTTTGATCATTTGTTTATAATCTGATAAGATTAATCTTAGTGTGTGTACAAGAGAGTCTTATAATACAAAAATCTTATAATACAAGTCTTATGATACAAATCTTATCGTGTGTACCGCCTTTACTGTCGACACAAGTAAAACTAAAATTCTTTTTTCGAGAGAGTTGTAACCCGAAATGTTGTAAAATATGGATAAATGGCTCAAAGATATACTTCCAGAAAAAGATCCATACGGGAGTGACCAAATGAGGAAAAAGGGGGTCCGGAATTCGAGTGCCTGTGGTTCAAACAGAGGATTATTTTTCAGAATCTAAAGTTTATTCTTTTGTTCAAGATTGCGTATATGAACTTTAACATTTTACAATTTTTGACTTAAAACGCGTGGTAAATATTTTGGGACGAACACCCCCTGTTTTTTTTTTTAAGTCAGAACTTCCATTTAACCATCTTGCTGCGGTGACCACACTGTTATACTGTATAATTATTAAATTCAAATATTTTATTGATTTAAAATCCAATAAAGGACTGTCATCAACAACAATACAAAGGACATTACTGAAATACAAGATATTTACACAGAAAAATAACACATAAATAATGCCATCACATATGACTCTTGTTTAAAAAAAATATCAACAGCTTGTTTAAATAAGCAATTGATCAATATATACAAGGCACGATACAAGTATTTCAAATCTGTGATAACTTATGTTCAGATCTAACGAGTACGTGAACATAAAAAAATATATTCTCGCAATACAAATAAAAGAATCGCCTAGCGCATGAATGCGCGACGTATCCCCCCGCACTTACATAATATTTAGTTTTATATATTGATAGAAAGCAGCCTTGCAGTCTTAATGTATAACATACTTACAAGCCACATGCAAAGATTATTCAAATCTAACCATGTTTACTAAAGTTATTACATAAACAAGACACAATTCTCAAAATTGGTGATTTTTCAACAAAAAACTAACATTTTCCCCCAAAACACTGGCTTCAAATATTTCCATGTTAGAACCAATCCAAGATAATGATAATTCTTCATTTCGTAATTGATTTTCAATACATCTGGATAAATTCATACTTCACTGCATCCGTAGAGATAACAGATGGCCGGTCTGTTGCAATTACGATTACATTAAACATATTTTATTGTTATATACACTCCGACAAAAGTTAAGCACCACCCTATATTTTTATTGATATATGTTTTTACATCAATACTGTTAAAACAATAAAATAGATATCACCATTTTTCTTACACTTCTTAAAAGACTACAACAAGGGCTCTAAAATTACCATTCTACGAAGTATTTATCACCCTGAAAGACGTGACTATGACGTGGCAAAAATGGGGTTCAAAACAGGCGCTGGAAAAACGTAAAACCAGTTTGTCTTTGATGGAAGTTTTTAACATTGCATTAAAATGCAGACTCTTCAGATTTTAAGAACTTTTAAACGCATTTATTGTGCGTATGTGTAAGGCATAAAAATCAATAACGAGTATATCCACCGCGTTTATTGTGAAGTTCTGTAACATGCCTCGTCATGCTTCGCACAAGACGCCTAATCCGTTCTTGGGGGAACTGTTGCCACTCCTGTAAGATAGCAGTTATTAATTCGTCAATATTTTGACATTTTGTAATTTTTCGGCCAATAAAGTCCCATACATGCTCTATAGGGTTCATGTCTGGCGACATCGCAGGCCATGGAATTGTCTGAACAGCCTCTTGCTGTAAAAAATGTTGTACAATTCGGGCTCTTTGTGGCCTAGCGTTGTCGTCAATGAACATTGGCCTGTCAGCCAACGCATGGTTGTCGAAATGGGGGACTACGCTTGGAGCGAGCATATTGTCACGGTATTTTTGGCCTGTCAGATTATCATCAAGAACGTACAAGTCCAACTTACAGTCAAAGGAAAAACAGCCCCAGACAGTTACACCCCCATCCCCAAAAGCAGTTGTGCCCAAAATGTGGTTGTCCTGAAATGAAGTGTTTCGTTGGCGCCAAATCCTTGCACGACCGTCGGTAGGGCGTAACAAAAAACGACTTTCATCAGACCAGTGGACCCGTCTCCATGTGCGAATAGTCCACCCCAAATGATCATATGACCAGTCAAATCGAGCATGGTGATGACGTAATGTCAACTGTGGACGTTTTATGTGTCGTCGCGCTCGCATTCCCTGATGGTGGAGGCGTCTGATTACAGTGCGTGTGCTAATGTTGCCTCCAAACGCTAAATTACCACGAAATGCACCAGCTGTACTGAACGGCCGTTGCCGCGCCCGTCTGGATATGAGCTGGTCCTCTCTCGGCGTCGTTTTGCGAGGTCTACCTGCACGTGGACGGTCAGTAACATTCCCCGTTTGACGAAAACGCTGCATCAGTCGTACAATGATGGAATGGTTAATCCTGAAATGGTCTGCCACCCTTCTATGGCTAAAACCACCGCTATGCATGCCAACAGCTTTCCACCTTTCTGGTATGGTTAATTTTCGCGGCACCATACCAAACCAATGGAAAATGAAACTTAAACTCTACACAAAAAAATCAGCTTTCGTTCGCAAACACAAATGTTGAAAAGTACACGTGGCACTTTACACACCCTGTCATATACACATAAATAAAAATCTATCAATAACCTGTTTCACAGGTAAGTAAGTATGTGTGTACAGGTAACGAAAACAGCAAACCGATTTGAA
Source organism: Gigantidas platifrons (assembly GCA_002080005.1). NCBI lineage: Eukaryota > Metazoa > Mollusca > Bivalvia > Mytilida > Modiolidae > Gigantidas > Gigantidas platifrons. The sequence continues at coordinate 18,679 of MJUT01042285.1, read as the reverse complement.
ATAAGTTCATTTTTAGAAAAGATATTATTGAAATAAGTCAGGTGGTGCTTAACTTTTGTCGGACTATATAGATAAAGACAAATGGGTTTTAGACGCAAGTGTAAAAACCTATAAGTCTTCTGCTGTAATTTGTAGGCAATACTAATATATGACAATTTGGTTGATTAGATGGATTAAAGGAACTGAAGTAAGTCATATGTTTTTGATTTAGTTTGTGATACGTTAATTATGTTATCATATACCCGTTCATACGATACACAGTATAAAGCCTATGACACGTCAAATCCGTCAGTCACATAGTTTGTACGCGCAATTACCCGTTCATTGCAAATGGGAATTCCTGAAAACTTTGACTGCTTGGTTATTACCATATGAGGGACGGTTGTGGCCGTGATCGTATGCTAGTTGGATTTATGCAATCAGTGCCTATCACCACTAACGTTGTGAGTTCGAACCCCGCTAAGGCGAGGTGTATTCGATACAACATTATGCGATAAAGTGACTTACGACAGGTCAGTGGTTTTCTAGGGTTTCCTCGACCAATAAAACTGACCGCCACGATATATACTGAAATATTGTTTAAAGTAGCGGTAAACACAATCAAACAAACAATATTACCATATGACGATTCGCATATTGTTTTGTAAGTTTGATCGAACTACTTTTGAAGGAGTTATTGCCCTTTTTCACTTACTCGAATATTGCATCACGAAGATTTTACACACAATACCTCTTTTATTATACACCTCGCAAACGTAGTTTGGGGGTATACAGGAATCGGCCTGTCTATCTGTCTGTCCGTCTGTCCGGGACAAACTTCCAAGTCTTTTATCCGATTTCCACCAAACTTTGTGAAATTTAAGATCATGATGTGTGAACTCTGCAGTATAAAGGATTTTATTGTCCATTGAGTTTTACCCCTGTTATGCCTCTTTGGACTTGAAATTTTGAGACAATTCAGTATGCACTTTTTCATCGCAAATTCTCCTACATGATTTATCAGAAGTTCATGAAACTTTGTACATTGTAAGATCCTAATATGAAGATGTGCACATTAGTAAAATGTAGGATATCCCGGTCCATTGCGTTTTACCCCTGTTATGCCTCTTTGCACTTAGAAATTTTGAGACAATTCAGTATGCACTTTTCATCGCAAATTCTCCTACATGATTAATCAGAAGTTCGTGAAACTTTGTACATTGCAAGATCCAAATATGAAGATGTGCACATTAGTAGGATATGCCAGTCCATTGAGTTTTACCCCTGTTATGTTTCTTTGGACTTGCAATTCTTCTGGCAGTCTATGAAAGTTATATGTAGTTAGATCCACATTTGCCGATGTTGAAAGGGTGGGTAGGTCCATCATGATTTCCCAGAATTATGAGTCTAAAAGTTGTGTTCCAAATATGTTTTGGCTCAATTAAGATGATGGGGACGCAGGGGTATTAGTCCCGCGTAGCGGACAGTTAAGTTATTCCATTTATGTATCAAAGCGGGACTCCTGCGTCCAGCAGTACCTCTAGTTGTAAATGGGAATTAATCAAAAATGTTTAATGCTTGCTTATTGCCATCTGAAGATTTAAATTTTGTTATGGAAGTTTTATTGGAATATGTTAATGAGTTATTGTCCTTTTTCATTTACTAGAATATCTTATCAAAAAGATTTTACACACAATACCTCTTTTATTGTAAATGGGAAGTCATTAAAAATGTTTAAAATGCTTGCTCATTCCATTGCCATATGAAGATTTGCATATTGTTATGGAAGTTTAATCGGAATTTTAAGGGGTTATTGCCCCTTTTTCATTTACTAGAATATTCATAAAAGGTTAATACGCGGAACACCTCATTCACTATAAATGCGAATTTCTGAAACTGCTAATGCTTGCTGGACACCTAATGGAGATTCGCATATTGTTATATAAGTTTGTTGGAAATATGTTTGTAGGAGTTATGCCCCCTTTTCACTTACTAGAAGATTCCACCAATTTTTTTTTCCATGTACATGTCCCTATTTAATTAAAATGACAATAGTTCAATAACACTTTTTAAACTTTGGGCCAAATTAACTAGTTTAACAGCGCCACTTTTTATTGGAGTGCCTGTACAAAGTCAGAAAAGTAATTTTATAAGCGGTCGTGTAATTGTGCATTCTAATGTAGTTGTTTAATATCCCTGGTTTGTGATTGGACAATGGTGTAATTTTCATGGTATCACTTCCACAGTTGAAAATCATGAGATATTTTAGACGATTGCCGCTTACATCATCTTGTCAACAATATTGTAGCAATACACATGATTACATTTGAATGGAGATAACTGAATTGTATTTGAATATTTCACGGCATCAATTGTCGATTTAATTGTGTAATTTTCGCCAAATCCACGGTTGAATTAGCATGAAATATCTTTTTATTTTTATTTTAGCTGATTACCGCTTATGTCATCTTGTCAATAATACGGAAATATATATATGATATACAATGTATGTATGTCTATCCTACGCATGATTACATTAGAATGGAGATATAACTGTATTGTATTTGAAATTTCACGGCATCAATTGTCGATTTAATGGTCACAAATATCCGTTTACTGGCTCCACTAACGCGTCGCTAGTGAACTCAATTTGCGACTATCAATTCTCCAATTGATGCCGTGAAATTTTCAAATACAATACAGTTATCTCCTAATTAGGATTATTAATTTTGCCCCTTTCTATAGGATTTTAAAACTGTTGCGACAGTGTGGTAATTTTTATCCTTAGTTCAATACTTGTACATTATCTGTCTACTTTGATATATTTCACACCATATGTTGTGTAACACATGTTATTATGATGCTCAAGTCGAACAAGTATGTACCAAACTTGTTTCTGTTTGTTCGTAACATATGTTATTATGATGCTCAAGTCGAACACGTATGTACCACACTTGTTTTTGTTTGTTCGTAACATAATTTTTAGCGAAAACATCAAGTTTTTCAATAACTGACATAAAGTACATCCTATGTGGTCTCATTGTTCAAAATAGGTTTAAAAACTAAAAGGCAAATGAAATTAGATAAAAATTCGAGTAGTCGTTCGAACAAATAATTTCCCATCAGGTTTTGCTTTCTTTCGGTCTGAAACGCGACCACTGTTTTAAGCGCAAGATCCTTCCCCAGAGAATGCAAATAGGAGCATAATCTGTTTCATAGAATTTTTGTCAGCCATAAGTTTTTACAACACACAATTGATCAAACAAGAAATAATTAAAATTCAGGTAGATATCAAGTTTAGAAAAAAGGGGGATGGGTGGGTGACAATACTTACGATCAATGCTATCAAATCAGCAAGAAACCAAAACGTGTAAATTTAATGCACCCAGCGAACATCCAGTCATTGAAAATACAATGTACAGTACATGTAGCTTATATATATGTTTATTATTATATTCATCTCCTCCAGAGCTATCCCTGTGTTTTCTATAGGGTTTATTGTGTTTAACACTACTTTCAACAATGGTGTTTTCTATATATAATGTATTTATTGTATTGTATTATGTGTTTGTTTATGTTGGACCCTGTGAGTCTGAGTTTTTCAGTATAATTTTAAATCTTGACAATATTAAACGAGCTCTAGTTATTCAAGCAAGCCATCAGACGATATTTGATTCTGGTTTTCAATAAATTGAAGGGTTTTTAGGTCAATGGACACTCTTCATATGTTGTCTTTGATAATTCTATTGAATACATTTAGTTTGAAAACCAACTGGAATATAACCTTTTTGTCGACTAGAATACCATATTCAATCGAGAAAACCTTTACCAAATTAACCTCAGTAGTTGAATTTGTTCTAATAAATATAAAATTACACTCAAATCAGCAATGACTTCTATAAATCCTGCTAATAGTGTTATTTTAAGTACACGGGCGCTAGAGGGTTGGAATTTGATCCCACTCATGTCTATCGGAACATAAGGTTTTCATTTTGATTTGTCCGACTTGATTCTAAAATTATACGTTTACACGTTTCATAGCAGTTATGTCCCTTTCAGGTGGGTAAATTTTGAAAAAAAAATTCTATAATTTGTACAAAATTTTTATGTTGCAGCAATTTGTCAATTTCCTAGTTACTATAAAATTATCACAAGGTCAAGGTTAAGAAATGTACAAATCGTAAGAAATATTAAATTCAAATGCTTTGTCCTTTTATTTCAGTTTCCAAATTTACTCGTTCTAGAACGGGTTCCATTTTTTTGCCCGTCGTAAGGGAAATAACTCCTCTAAGGTGATCTTTCTTTCCTGGCTCATCCCATCAACCCATCTACCGTATCTGCACATACAGGTGAGGAGGAGCCGGTGGCGGAAAGTGGCACATGTTTTTTTGCCTCTCCCTCTTTTTGGGCAAACATCCAGAAAAAAGCTGTGATTATCATGAAAGCAGTTTATCTAGAGGTTTTTGTTTGTTTGACACTGACTATTTTAGAAAGAATGTCCCACCTGTCTAGTCCTCTTACGGCTTCAGCCTTGTCCGCAAATTTCCGGTTATCTTGTGAAGCTTGACACCCCCCACCCCTCAACTTGTGGTCCACTCCTAAAGCATGCCCCACTTTCCGGTTTACCTCTACACTTTAATTTATTTATTAGTTTTTTTTAATTAATGGGATATGCACCACGGGTGGTTTGCTACGTCACACGCACGGATACTTGAACATCGCCTCGAGGTAGGTTTATGCAGTTGCACAATTTAAAAAAAAAGGAAAACTAACAAAACCAAGTAAATGTAGTTCACCGAAGGGCCCACATATCAGACTTCATTGTAAGCATACATTCATTGCGTGGAAACCCATCAGTTTTGCAAACACTTCTGTACAGTTAAAATTCCGGGCAAGGATA
>MJUT01042279.1:192399-207141 GCA_002080005.1 Gigantidas platifrons | reverse complement strand
GAAGGAGCGATAATGGACAGGTGTTGACTTGTAAAGCTGTTACTGTGGCTGATCCTAGTGGTGTACAGACCTCCATAGCTTTAAATGTTAAATGTAAGTTGAACACAGTGTTAGTTATGAATAATTGTATTATGATTTCTGAAATTTTAAGGACATTGTTGTTGGTATTGTTCTTGTAAATATAGAATCACTGTTAACTAAACCCTTACATTTTGATGCCTCATTATTTACTTCTGGTCTTTCATGAGCATCCAGTAAATATACGTTTATATTATTCATATTTATGGTGTCATGTGTATGAGAGCATAGTTTTTTTAAGACGCTAATCTCTGGTGAATTTCCTTTTAATTATATTTCCTTATCCACCAGGAATATAATTGGGACCATTTGCCCCAGTTGAACCCTGTCACATTCTGTTGCCTCTCAGAAGTAAAGATCTACAATGCCCTGTCGTATTTTGGTATTCATTTGTCATTGACACAGTTCCGAAGACGTCTAATATCCTACGCTTTCTATGCTTACCATATATTACTCATAAAATGATGGCAGTCTATGCTTGTTCTGTTCTTTCTACCCGGTATATATTCGACATTAAAATAGGTGATGGGTAAATGGTGGACGGGAAATGAGAGAGACACAAAGCAATGTAGAAGTGAAATTACATATTAAAACTACACTTATGCATTTTTCACAAATTCGAAGATAGTTTTTTTATGGACAGAAGGAGTAATAACTTATCTAATTTAGAGCACACATCGTGTGTTTGGAAACATTTTCATAACAATGATTCAAAGTCAAAAAATTATAAAGCAACTTAATTATATGGGAGCAAGACAAGCCAACATCATTAATTTGATAGCGAAAATTATGAATGAAGAGCTTGAGGATACCAAAGGGGTAATCAAAATTCGTATATTGAAGAAGAACAGAGTATGACAGGACAAACAACTACCTACGTACACATAAAGCTAAAAATCGGGAGTGACCTCAGGTGTGTGTGTGTTAATAATTACTTTTTTTACCTTAAACAAAGATGTCAAAGCGAATCTGCTGCATCAATTTCGCTTCGATGTTCTTCTACATTGCGCACACTTTCTTTACACAATTTCAACGGTCATTTGTGAGTTTATGTTATAGGTAAATAGTATTACATTGTGTAGGACATTTTATATACAATGTGACAATTAGTAATACCAACACGATAGACAGTTTAATACACATATTGGCGGCTACATATTGTATATGTCCATTTACAGATGCACCTAGTTTATCAGTAAGTGACGTTACCTATGATCAAAATGAAGACACCATAACAGTGGCATGTGTCCATGTAGGTAGTCCTCAATCATATACATTCTATGCATGGCAGCACAGGTCTAAGTATGGTGTACTGATTCGTGAGTTGAATGGAGTACAGAATGGTGTACTAACATTACCAAGTTTTCATGTAGAAGATAGATACCAGGACAGTGGTAAATATATTTGTACAGCTGGTAATGGTATTGAAGGCAAACATGGCAATGTAAAACAGACAGGATCTGGTTATTTCATAATAAACTTTTGGTAAACATACAGGATCTTGTTATGTCCGAATAATTGAAATGTGAAATACATAAGATTTGGTTATCAATATAAACGGTATGTAAAACAGCTATGTAATGTCCTGGTAATGTCAAAATATGATGTTAGTAAAACAGACATGATCTTGTTATGTATGAATAGACCGCATTTTAAATAGACCGAATCATATTATATCATAATCATCGACTAATGATACAATAATTAGGATATGGTTATGACATACTTCAAATAACAGGACCTCTCCAGTATTTGAGGCAGAAACTATAGCATATAATCATAACTGCAGCTGTACATTCTATTCCTGAAATTTCAACTGAAGAATATGTTGTAATCTTTGAAACGATTGTAAGCTCTCATGAAATATTCAGCTGTAGATTTCAAATACATGCATATGCATTAAACTCTTAAAAATATAAACACACCAAAACTAAATGTAAGCCTATCGTGTGATTATGTTATTTATTTCTTAGTTATTTAGGTTGTTGCTTCCTAGAATAGGAGTTGCATCAGTAATTGGAATATGCTGGTCTACTGATATATTAAAATAGCTTAATTGAAGAACTCATTTAGATAGCAGTCGACCGCTGCTACTCATTTGCAACCTATATCAATCGAACATATAAAAAACAAGTAAAATCTATAAATAAATGAACAGCTTAAGAAGCAATATAAGCATGGCACCGCAAGGGTATGTACCATCCACCATTATCTCGTGGCTTGTTTACTTTGGTGCAAAGAGATACCAACATGGGGAAAGAAATCGGTAAAAGACGGTGATTTTTTCTGTTGAGTTATAAGATACGAGCTCTTAATATATATCATGTCATTGTTGATATATACGTTTCGAGGGGCACTCGTGACCATGATCGTGTGGTAGTTGCATGTATTACTGTCTATTCAATCAATGTCTATCACCACTAATATTGTGAGTTGAACTCCAGCTCAGGCGAGGTGCACTCGATACAACATTATATGATACAGCTTGTCAGTGTTCTCCGGGTACTCCGGTTTCCTACACCAATAAAAATGATCGCCACTATATAACTGTAATATTGTTGAAAAAGCGTGAAACATCATAGCTCTCTCTCTATCTATATAATAAAAAATATAAGTTTCGCGCCAGGTAACCGGATGTCATGTATAATGTGTATGTCTAATATATTGGTTGTTTTTATGTTGTTAAAAAATTATGAATATGTTTTTTGTTTATCGTTTGTAATATATATTGTAAATATTACAAGATCACAATATAAACTAGTTTAATACTAATATGTATTATCCTGTTTAAATAAGGAAATTGTTATCATTTTCATAGCTTAATTCATGTGTACCCTTTGTTCGTGATTGATATATTACTCTTTCTAATACAACTTGTGAGAGAAAGAATATTAAAAAGGTAAAACAAAATACTGTTTTCATAGTTCATTGCTCATAACAATGGCTATGCACAACTTGGCATTTTGTAGAGAATGTATACTACGGGTCTAACTTTAAAGGGGCCCTTCACCACTAATAGCTTTGCGATAAGGTTTTCTCGCAACTCGTAATTACTATTTATTAGTGAAACGGGCGGAACTCATAGGGGTCCGTTTACGTCTACGCTTTCACGATGGACGACCATTAGTGAAACGGACACCGGATTTATACTTTTTTTTATATGATTTTTGTTTTTGTAAAGTGAATCAATATAAACTTAGATATATAATTTAGTGCATGCACTTCTGGAATAACATTAAACAGGGACGTTCACAATTTATTGATGTGAAAGAAATATAGATTCTCCTTCAGTTGACCGTGGGTCACGATATTTCTCCACTCAAGAGAGTTAAATTAAAAATTTTAACCACAAGCCGTTAGGCGAGTGGTTAAAATTTTAAATTTAACCCTCGAGAGTGGAGAAATATCATGACCCACATGGGCAACTGAAGGAGAATTTGTTTCTCCCATTATTTAACGCGAACTTTATTTCAAAATTTTAAATTAATAAATTTGAAATTAATGCGGGGAAAGGCGCGAGACATTTTAATCCTCTAGAGGATTACAGATTGTTCCACCAATGGTTGAACGGGGTTAAAACGTCGTAGTAATGGGAGAAAAATATTTTAAAAGTCTTTGGGAGAAATAAAATAAAAGAGCTTAAACAGAACAGCCACAAATTCGACTATGGTAAGCTATGGCTGACGGAAGAGAGACTTAGTTTTAACAATTATTATTGTATTAAGTAACTGTAGATTTCAATAAAAAGTATATTAAATAAACCATGTCAGTATCGAAACACTGACTACTGGGCGGATGACTGCCTCGGCGAACATATATTATAACTATCATTATTATTTATTTATCGTAAATGTACCCGAATTGTTAACCTGGACCGACATTGTTGGAAACTAATTTATTATGCACATTATATTATGTGCCTTTCAGCTCAACCAACGTTTACAAATGACAACAGATTAACACATTATGGTGAATTTGGTATACATGTAAATATCAATGTTTATGCATATAGTATACCTACATATAAAACAAAACAGTGGTACAGAGGTAACACACCAATGTCAACATCAACCAAATATTTTGTGTCAGAAAGGTCAGCAATAGTTAATGATACATTCCATGGTAAAGATGTTCAACTGGATGGTTACAGTGTTATGCTGACCATTAAAAATTTAAAGGAATCTGACTTCAATGTTAGCTATAGATTACAGCTATCATATGATACCAGTCAAACTGTACAGTATACTGTTTATTAGAATCTGCAAGTAAATATTCAAAATTGAAGATACATACATCGAAAATACCAACAACAACAACAACAAAAACAAAGAAACAAACAACTACAAAGGAAAAAGAAGAGCAAGATACAAAGACAATTTTGCACTTGGTTACAAATGATTCAATATTTACCACTAATCCATAATTTTGAATTTTTATATTTTCGCGAATGAACTCTTAAAATTAAAAAAAAAAAAAACCCGTAGATACATTGTATCTAACTTAGTGGTTACGACGCATTTCTGGGATAATTTCATCATGTACGGATAGCCAGGAATACATATTTCTGAGGGAACAGACTGGTACTATTAATAATACTAACATTGTTTAGCAACTGTACCTCATCTTATATTAAGAATGTGAAAATGTAATTAATCATTTATTCGAAAATTACTACATTTATTCTGAACACATGTCAGACCCCTCGTAGTCTTGAATTTGCAATTAAAATTGGGCATTAATGAAACTTAATAAAGATATAAAAGCCCAGTTGTGTGTTTCATTTTAGCTCGATTTGTATTAGCACTATTAAACATGAGTTTACATATTTATTTAAAAAAATACTCTTTCAAAATATAGTACTGTGTAGGGGTGGTGTTCTAAGATACCTTATATGATATATGATATGATATCATATATTTTAATTTTAAAGTGCAGTCTGATATAGTTATACAATACACTATACAGTCTTGCATATTCAAAATAGTTGTCAACTAGTATAATTATCTCTGCCAGCCTAATATTGATATTGTTGACATAGTACATTGTATCAAACAAGATACAATATAGACAAAATAATCAAGATGTACAAAACATAAGTATTGAACCCAAACAGGAGAACAATTATATATTGTCTGTTCATTCAAGTTTGTTTACACCAATTTATATTTTTTCTATGATAGGGCACAATGAAATTCATCGAAAAATATCTTCATCAATTCTAAATTTCAATGCAGTCAAATTAAATTTGAAATAATTTGTTTTGTTGCAGGTCCCCCACATACTCCCACAAATTTCACTTTAGTGAGTTCTACAGACACAAGTATTGGGCTTGAGTGGATTCGTGGATATAATGGTGGACGTGAACAAAATTGTAACTTGTAGTACCGTATTATTAATAAATCCACGATATGGATCACAGAGGAAATTCCACAATATAGTAAGCAGACTTACATGCTATTGGGATTACAGGGTGACATATGGTATGAACTGAGAATGTTTGAAGAAAATAAGTTTGACAGGAGCCTTGTTACAGATATACAGAGCATGACATCAGGTACAATACGTATGTTTTCCAGTAAATTGTGTTTTCTCATATGTTATAGAGGTTGATATCCTACAATTTGTATAGTAATTGATCATTGTTCAAAAATAGTTGTTTTCTCTTTCGTAAGGGAGTGCAGGTATGACCATTTATTTTTGTGTATAAGGTAACACGCTTGAAAATATATTTTTGTGTATTTGGGTTGTACAGTGGCCATTTATTTTTGTGTATTTGGGTTGTACTGTGGCCATTTATTGTTGTGTATTTGGGTTGTACTGTGGTCATTTATTGTTGTGTATTTGGGTTGTACTGTGGCCATTTATTGTTGTGTATTTGGGTTGTACCGTGGTCATTTATTGTTGTGTATTTGGGTTGTACTGTGGCCATTTATTGTTGTGTATTTGGGTTGTACTGTGGTCATTTATTGTTGTGTATTTGGGTTGAACTGTGGTCATTTATTGTTGTGTATTTGGGTTGTACTGTGGTGATTTATTGTTGTGTATTTGGGTTGTACTGTGGTCATTTATTGTTGTGTATTTGGGTTGTACTGTGGCTATTTATTGTTGTGTATTTGGGTTGTACTGTGGTCATTTATTTTTGTGTATTTGGATTGTACTGTGGCCATTTAATGTTGTGTATTTAGGTTGTACTATCGCCATTTATTTTTGTGCATTTGGCTTTTACTGTGAACATTTATTTTTTGTGTATTGGGTTGCATGTTTGAACATTTATGTGTGTGTATTGGGTGGCACTTTGAACATTTATTTTTTGTGTATTGGGTTGCATGTTTGAACATTTATTAATATGTATTGGTTGCACGTTTGATCACATGTTTATGCAGACAATATCATCAATTTAATGTAAACCAAATCACACTGATAAATATGGTTTTATGCCACTTTCAACAATATTTCAGTTGTATCGTGGTTTTTAGTTTTATTGGTAGAGGAAATAGCAGGAGTACCCGGAGAAAACCACCGATCTGTGACAAGTCACTGACAAGCTCTATCAAATAATGTTTTATCAAGACACCTGACCTAAGCAGGATTCAAACTCACAACGTTAGTTGTTGTAGCCACTGATTGCATCGGTAGTTATAAATCCAACACGATCACGACCACGATGGCCCCTTATTAAATGTGATATACGTCTATAAATTAGATGTAAAATGTTTAAAATATGTATAACTTTCTTATAATGTTGACAATGGTTAATTATGGGTATAATTGTTACTGTAAGGAACATTCACATTTAGAGCTACTTCTTTTCTACTTGAAACTTTAAAACTGATATAAAAACTATGTGTGTTATTGATGATCTTCAAATTGTAGGGTTAGCAGGTTTCGGATAATGGTGTTTAATGTCACTTTCAACTATATTTCAGTTTGATCATATGTTATAGATGTTCTTCAAATTGTAATACATTACTGTGGTATTCATCCCATCATTGACAAATCTTACAACAAGTAAGTTAGAAACTTGCACTTCCTACCATACAAACAACATCACTGTTTATAAAAGCAACCCGTTCCAACAATAAAAGCAGCAGAAGTGTTCTATAAATGCAATGCATATTGTCACCAAAGCATAAGTAACTGCTAATAACAGCAACAAACACGAGCTATAAAATAACATCTTTTGACTATACAAGCAATCAATACTGATTATACAAGTAAAACGTTTTCTTTGAATTGATTTCCTTCCATCAGGTACAAAATAGGTCAATTCTGCATCTACAATATTAAAAAGCAATTATAAGACAGTAAATCCAAAAGTAATAACTAATGTTGTACGAGGGCTGCGTTGCTGCCACCTTACATACCGTAAATATTTGATAAATGTATGTTGGTGGCCGTAAACCCACACAATATGTTATATGAGTACTACGTTCTTACAATCTTAGACATCTATAGTGTACATCTGCTATACATGTCCGTTGGTTTCTCAACACTCTCTAGTATATCCTCATTTACCAGTGATTATTTGTTGACGCCTATAACAAAAATTGTATAATTTCAGCAATTCGGGAATCCTCATCAAGCGGTCTGTATGGAGGTGTTATTGGAGGAGTAGTTGGTGTATTAATTATTTTAGTGATCACTTTATAATTAGGGATCATATTCTAAAGGAGAAAGAAAGGTAAGATATACAATCACTTGTTGGGATGAATAGGGACAATTTAGGTCTTAACCTTATGACATGTGATGATATCATGTTATCCAGCATACATCTAGGTAATAATGTCATGTCCAACCATCAATGTTTTAATTATAAGAGATTTATAGACGGGGAAATCTAAGGTTACTAAATAAGAAAAGCTTGAAGATACTAAAGAACAGGCAATACAATGGCCATAAAATGGACAAACAAACCCAGCATTAATCGACACAACTATACACAGAAAACTAAAGATTGAGCAACAGGAACCTACCAAAACCAGAGGCGAACTCAAGCTCTCCGGAGGGGTAATCAGTCCCTGCTAAACTAGTGACACACATCAGGATACTGGTAGATGACAGGAGTAACATGTAATATTGAAATAGTGCTGGACACCAGTATGCTTAAATAAATACAAATAACATAAATAAAACATGAACCCCTACAGAACGAATAGGAGTACATGTAGAGAGTCGAACATATGTTCTTACAGAAAAATCGTATGATCAACAGTTATAAAAGTCTATATACATACTGATAGTTGAATCTCTTATAGGAAAGAAATGAAAATGATATAACACATATAGCACTGTTTTGGCCATTTCGGCCTCTAACATCACATATATTTTAAGTGTTAAACAAATGTATTTAAATAATTGCAAATGACCAACTTTTAGTACTTTCTTACTGCTTGCAAGAGAAAAGTATATCTGATCGGTATTTTAATGGCCATCTATAAGCACTATAATCCCCCAAAATGACGAGTTATATGCAATGTAAAGAATTCAGCATTAATAGCAAATTTTAGATTTTCATTTTATATTTCAGGTTTGTCAGATGGAAGAGATGTGAAAAAGTCGAATAGGTAATACATACACGATTATATAGTATATATACAATACATACTTATTATGTCTCTGAATACAACATATTTCTATAATGTTTAGGTAGAAATGTGATGCTTGCCGTTGATTTCTGACCTGGTCCGTGCTGAGAACATGTAAGCATTTTATATTGTGCCTATCCTACAATGTCAAACAAGGTACATTTGTAGCACACTTTCTTCAATATACAAACTGAAAACAAGTTAAGCGATATTTAAAAACGCACAAAGCTTTCCCAACGGCTACAACACGGCTACTATTTTTCGAAATCTACAAAAGAGCTCATTAACGATCAGGGAGCATGACATTTTCTATGCACATTGCACACCATGTTACAGAGCTCTGCTATATCTATAATTACATGAGAGTACCACCCCTCCGATCTAGAGGAAACCTTTATCCATAATCTGGCTACAGTGAATGATTGAACAAATGATTCATGGTAGTTGTCAACAGTAAGAAACGCTCTATAGTGTCAATGAATATATATCACAAGCAATGTCCTTGCCCTGTTTATTACTCAAATAGAATGATTGAAGCTTTATAAACTGTTTGCCTTAACATTATTACTAGACAGAGCAGAGCAGATTAAAATGCTAACGATGAAAAGTATTAATCCCACTAACAATGGATACATAGTTCTGTGATGACGAATTAGTGTCGTTCATAAATCTTTATTTGTATGTGTATGCTGATTGTATTGATATTGTATTGCGTCTTAGAACTGGGCATGGTGACTTCTGGTTCTTAGATACAATAATAATATTTACAAATTAACACAAAGGAATCAGATAATATATAAAACATTAGATATAAACAAACATGCTGCTTTATGGTTTTTCTTATTCCACGATTCTTTAATTGTATTGATGATACAATGAAGTAGCGATCACACATATTGGTTCAACGTTTCCGTCATAATAATCTGTTACAAAGACAATGTCCTTTCCTCCCTATAGAATAAACCTATCTCTGCCCCGTCAGCCTAAATGTCCTAATACAATTGTCTGAAGAATGGTACAAGCAACATATATATGTTTATATCGCTTACTGTCTTATATAAAGTACAATAGATATCGTATCAATATTGAAGATATTACCATCATTGTTATTTAAGAAATAATTCATGGCAGGCATAGAGTTGTGCAAAATTACACATGGGCTGGGCCTTTATATTCTAATTTTACCCCGATTCTAATATGACAAACACGGTAATTTTAATGACCATAGGACACCTTAGAATCAGCCATGCAACGGCTGTTCCGTTTTGCCCCATTCACATATGATGACGGAATCGGCGCAATTTGAGCACATATATTAAATCAAACTCCTATTGTGTGAGTAATAATAGTATCGATTTTTTTCATTTGTTTTTTCAAATTTACCTTTGGGGATTCCCAGTACGCACACAAGCATTCCATTGATGTGTGTCACGCATGCATAACAAAATGCACTAACCTTTATGTATTGTTTACAGTACTTTTTCCTTCATTGATAAGTAGACGGTGATGTAATTAAGTTACTGATAATTTCCAATTTGATGGCATTTTGCATTTAGCTACTTAAACAAGTAAAATTCTCAACAAATCGTAAAATAAATCAGCAACCAACTTGTGTCAATATCACTCAGCGTCCCTTGTAAACTTCGTCACAGGAGGACGATAAATTACAAAAGTCAAAGTCGGTAGATGGTTGTGTTAAGTATTTTTTCGGGAATTTTTTTTTTGTATGTGCAGTTGTTGTGTATGACCTCACGGAAACGACCTTGTAGGCTTTTATTCATTATAGAAACTTTTTAAATTATGTTTTTTCTTTATTGTAAGGACGTTATATGCCCGTGTTTTGTTTGCTTACACTCGGTCGTCACGGTAATTTCACAGCGGGAGTCACATAGAATAGGCAGATTTGTTGCATACTGCACTTGCGCTAAATATAGAGATATTGAGTAATATCGTGTGTGCCGTTTTATAGACGTCATATTAGAATTCAAAATTAAATAAATATTACATCTGATAGGAACGAGGTAACAGCTGCTGATAATCCAACAACCAATGATATGTACGATTACAACGAAGGGGCTACGAGCAACCAGAGAAAGAAAGGTAAGAATTATATCATACATCTGCGTTATGTAATACTTATAGGTATCATAGTATTTAAAGGTCTACAATATCAGATATTTTTGAGTAAATGGATGTGTTCTTAAGTTATGTAAATGCAATATATGAAAGCAATAAGCTATGCTCAAAACACTGTGGTCAAACTCACTACATTGTATATGTGTAGCAAAGCAGAACCTGCATTTTGGTGGTAATACATTTCACACTTATATTTGTCTTGCTAGGAATCCGAATCCTGAGAGTAAAGAAGTAAGTATCTAATAAATGGTTTTCTGTTTTATCCATGAGATTAGATGGAATATGAAGTTTCATACTATTTAACAAAATCAGGTTTGCTCTTGCGTTTTGCAACAAATTATTGCTTCTCTTTACCATTTAATTTTCGGATCCACGGAACAAGAGAGTATAAACTCCGTTAGTTATCTAAAGACATTATTTTATTATAACACAAGGCTAACTATTAGGATATGCGTATTATGATTACCTATTCGGTATCTTCAAACAAATCACGATTTTTTTTTATATAATACAAACATAGATTTTTCTTACCATGAACAAATATGTTGTAAAGCCTATTTTCCTGTGGAAATAAATAGATCTTTGTATACACTGTCTTAAATAATTACATTATAGTCTTTTTCCCCGATTTCCGTTTATGTGATGTTTATGATATATTTAAAATAACCCATTCACAATGTGGAAAATGTGAGATTCGTGTGATTAATTATCAGTTGTCTGTGTAGTATTTTGTAGATCATTGTTTGTCCCTTTGACCTTACTTCCTTTTGCAATTTTATTGTCTGTCCTTCTTCGATTTAAGGCTTCTGAGTACACTTTTGAAAATTCGTATTAGTTTATTGCGATTCTGATATATATCAAATGTGGCTACTTAAATCAGGTTATAGATTAAGATTATTTAAAAGTTGGTTTATGTATATGAGTTATCGTTTAAGCCTTTTCTTTCAATTTAGTTATCTTTAATCGATTAGTAAATGTACATTAAGATACATTTGATCACCCGGCTATGTATGTGTATATTTTCTAATTTATATCATTGTCTCATAGATCTACAAAGACATATGAAGTGCTATATATGAAAGACACTGCAAATACGTATGCTGATTTATCAAGTGGGCGAGGTATGATTCTTCTATTATAAAAAAACAACCCTTTGTAAATTAATGAATCATTTAATCTCTAACCTGAGCATTGGATGATGTTCTTTACATTACAAATTGCACTAGGCAACAGCTATATGTATATATATATATATATATATGACGTCAATTGTGTATACATGCACCTTTTATTAAGGCAAGCAGTAGATACTGAATGACGGCTATGATACATTCAATGCACACACTTGGGATTATTTAAAGTATCTATGATACATAAATTTGATTCACGGCTTCTGATTACCACTTTGGTATCTTCAAGCGTTTCTTAGCGTTGTCATTAAGCTACTTTAATGGGACTAATCTTGAAATCATTCGATCATGCAAGTGTGTTCCACATGTGAGTGAACTGTAATTCCTCACATATAATCTGATGACTAATCAAGCCTCTTCAGTTAAATACATATAGTGTTATACGTAAACTGTAATTCCCAACATATATCACTGACGACTAATCAAGCGTCCTCAGTTAAATACATATAGTGTTATACGTAAACTGTAATTCCCCACATATAGCACTGACGACTAATCAAGCGTCCTCAGTTAAATACATATAGTGTTATAAGTAAACTGTAATTCCCCACATATAGCACTGACGACTAATCAAGCGTCCTCAGTTAAATACATATAGTGTTATAAGTAAACTGTAATTCCCCACATATAGCACTGACGACTAATCAAGCGTCCTCAGTTAAATACATATAGTGTTATAAGTAAACTGTAATTCCCCACATATAGCACTGACGACTAATCAAGCGTCCTCAGTTAAATACATATAGTGTTATAAGTAAACTGTAATTCCTAACATATAGCACTGACGACTAATCAAGCGTCCTCAGTTAAATACATATAGTGTTATAAGTAAACTGTAATTCCTAACATATAGCACTGACGACTAATCAAGCGTCCTCAGTTAAGTACATATAGTGTTATAAGTAAACTGTAATTCCCCACATATAGCACTTACTACTAATCAAGCGCCCTCAGTTAAATACATATAGTGTCATAAGTAAACTGTAATTCCTAACATATAGCACCGACGACTAAACAAGCGTCCTCATTTGCATACATATAGTGTCATAAGTAAACTGTAATTTCCCACATATAGAACTGACGACTGATAAAGCGTCCTCAATTAAGTACATGTAGTGTCATAAGTAAATTAAAAAAACAAGAAATACACGAATACATCTACTTTATAAACCATAAAATTCTTACAACACAAAAGAGATAACAACATTTACTATTATATAGAAGTCTAGATTTTAACTATAGTGATATTTGATTTGTCAATATTTAATGTTATGATTTCATCAAGAAATGTACAACTATATTTTTTATATTTCAGAACCAAACCAATCTCTACCGTAAGTTTTATAATAAAACACACACTGTTTGTTGTCTTTTTTCATCCAATAATGTACCAAGGCAGATTGCTATAAACTTATGATATCAGTAAATCTACAAATCCACGAATCGTGGTCGTGATCGTAAACAGTAGGTTCCTTTCACCAAACACGTTGTGAGTCCGATATTCGTTCATGAGACGTGTTCGATACAACATTATGCGATAAAGTTACTCAGTGATTTGCGATAGGTCGGTGGTTTCCTCTGCATTCTCCAGTTTCCTTCACACAAAAAAAGAATGATCGCCACAATATAGCTGATATATTAGTGAATGTGGCGTTAACACCACAATCCTAACATTATAAACATATGAACTCAGTAAATATATACATCTCACGGTCCATCGCTTTCGGAAAATGACAATGACAAGACGTAATCTATTGCACAACTATTTCACATCGGGTGTGAGTAGTTACAGTACAACATTCTACACAACGGTTTCACCTCGTGTGTGGTAGTCGTGACTGTACACAATTCTACCCAACTATTTCATATCGTGTATGAGTGGTGACAATATAATATTTTGCAGAACGATTTCACTTCGTGTATGAGTCGTGACAGTACAATAATCTGTCGAACGGTTTCGCATCATGTATGAGTCGTGACAGTACAATAGTCTGCCGAACGGTTTCACATCGTGTATGAGTCGTCACAGTACAATAATCTGTCGAACGGTTTCGCATCATGTATGAGTTGTGACAGTACAATAATATGTCGGACGGTTTCATATCATGTATGAGTCGTGACCGTACAATAATCTGTCGAAAGGTTTCGCATCATGTATGAGTCGTGACAGTACAATAATATGTCGAAAGGTTTCGCATCATGTATGAGTCGTGACAGTACAATAATCTGTCGAAAGGTTTCACATCATGTATGAGTCGTGACAGTACAATAATCTGTCGAAAGGTTTCACATCATGTATGAGTCGTGACAGTACAATAATCTGTCGTACGGTTTCAAATCGTGACAGTACATTAATATGCACAAAGGTTTCTTTCTCATCGTGTGTGAACTATGACATTTGCACTATCTACTTGTTTGGTTTGTGAGTTTTTTAAAGAGACTTTCAGCAATATTGTCAGTTATATCGTGGAGGTCAGTTGTATTGTAGCAGTATAATATACCAAGCAACAGTGTAAACCATGGCAACAAAATATATTGTTCAACAAATCCAATTAATGTCTAAAGTATAAACAGTTAAATGTAGCTGTTTGGTTTATGTGCACACATTTCCATTTAATGTGAATTCAGTTTTATTGGTGGAGTATAATCTACTGTACAAGGGTTTCAAATGTGTAAAGTATTACAAGACCATATACCATACAATGTATCACAGTATGTGTAATCAATGAAGACAGTATCTCTATCCCCCCCCC
>MJUT01042279.1:182378-192387 GCA_002080005.1 Gigantidas platifrons | reverse complement strand
CCCCCCCCCAAACAACGGATTAACGTTAGGTGTGAACCACCACTCTATTACCGTTAACTGCCCAATTTTATCCACTTGCATATAATTATAGTACCGCCTATTGTAAACCGGTTTCATACGCACTTCATGTGCAAACTATTGTAATTTATTATTGAAAGGTTAGTAATTTATTCTATGTTAAGTTTCTAGGTACAACGTAATGCTATATATTCTAGAACCACAGAACAGAGGCACTGGGTCAACAAGATAAACCTAATGTTTATGCCTGTTTCAATGAAAAAGAAGGTAAGCAATAAAACTGTACTCAAAAAGAGACAACTAGTTCCATATCAGTTATTAGTTCCTTATTAACATCCAATATTCCTTATCGAAAGATATTTGTGGTATTCGGAGGGCACATTTTTCAACAAATCATCGGAACAAACTGTACCCATATAATTGCCGGTCTTTTTATATACTCCTATGATTCTATACAGATGACGACAAATGGTATTGACAATTATAATTTGATTTTGTGTTGGATTGTATAAAAATCTAATATTTATATAATGGTGGAAATCATCGGCTTTGCTCAATAGAACGACTAAATACAACTTCTGTGTTACGAAGATTAAATATAGTATTATAATATTTAGGATTATAGCGATATTTCTCATATAGCTGTTCGCGCGGTTGTGTGTAAGGGTTGGCATTTTATTCAAGTGGAAAACACTTGCATGGCCACATCATTTCACAGAGAGGGGAGGTTTGGGCACATAGAGCATTCATAGCTTTGCCACTTTTCATTGAAGTGCCCGTACAAAGCCAAGAAAGTGAAATGTCATATATGTGTGCCAGGGGCACCTATTTTGCCTTTATCAACGTTTTTGATATTTGATTTTTGAATTGTTCCGACAGTGTGATTTTTTTATTTTTCATTTTATGCATACTATATCGTGTCGTGACATCTGCTTGGTCATGCAATAAAGTCGGTCACTTGTTTTGATTTACCATTCTCGCGCAGCACGAGGCCAATGACGTCATTCTGTATATTTATAACGTATATAA
Source organism: Gigantidas platifrons (assembly GCA_002080005.1). Taxonomy (NCBI): domain Eukaryota; kingdom Metazoa; phylum Mollusca; class Bivalvia; order Mytilida; family Modiolidae; genus Gigantidas; species Gigantidas platifrons. The sequence continues at coordinate 191,340 of MJUT01042279.1, read as the reverse complement.
GACGCCGAAGCAGGTTTTTAAAACTTGAAGATTATAAAATGCTATCAAACCAGATAAGATTGAATTGACCAAATTTCATACAAGTAAAAAAAAACTCCTTTTTACTAATATCCTTTTTACCTGGTCATTCTGCCTGTAAAATATATTTTAAGCGATGGTATTCTCCGAACATTTTTAACTTTCCGGTTTGTTGACATAATCGTCATCACACTTCATAGCAGTTTCTGGAATGTAGGCCAAGCAAATTGTATTTTAAAATACTTTGAAAATATGACGATTGATCGTTCAGATTCCACCTTTTTTGTGTGTGTTCATTGTAAGTTAGTGATATTAAATGTGATTAAAATAAATTGAATCAGTCATTATTTGTAGTCCAAAAATACGGCAGAATGTAGTCAGTCTAATAGATTGCATTGACAAGCAAAAACACCAAATTCATTGGATTAAATACAAATGTATATTATTATATATGCCATTTATGGGTAGGCAAGTTTAATATTTGCATCAAATAATTAATTTTTAATACTTCAATTTCAAACTACTTAAGAAAAAACATCTTTCGACATTTTTCAGACAAAACAATTACACTGAAAAAGCTAAAATACTGTACTTTATAAATCTGGTTTACTTTTTTAGCTTGGTTAGCCTAAGACAAAACCATGTACTTTATTGACATTTCACCGGCCTGATGTGACGTAATAGGACGCCATTTGGGAAAACCGTACACAACAAATATGGGTCAGTGTGTTTTTATTATCGATCTTTTTTCCATGGAACTTTACACATGTGAGCAAGAATAGACGAGGAACATAATTAAAAAGACAAAAATGTTTACTTTTCAAACATGAAAAAAATAATCAAACATTATCCAATGACTGACCGGCTTATTGTCATACGGGGATATATATATTATCGTGCGATATAAAACACAATTACGGCTGAGTATGTGATGATTGTTTTGTCAGTGAGGTGACATTCAGCAATCCAGACAATTCTATCTGTCTAGTACACAATATTCAACACACACTACAAGAAAACAAATATTGTCAATATATAATGCATAATATACATATAACTATTAAATAAATAATATTCGTGTTGCCATGTGACTACGCACAACACTCATTGCAATTGGTATCACAAAGCACACACTGTACTACTTATCAATACACTTGGTATCACAAAGCCTACAAAACAGTTAGTATCACAATGCAATTAAAAACAAAATACCACATTGTTGGAACTGTTCCAAAATTCAATTGCAAAATCGTTAAAAAGTGACAATGTCGATACAAGACAGAATACGCTTATTATTATCAATACACAATACACTTGTAATCATGCAATACACAATACACTTGTTATCATACAATACACAATACACTTGTTATCATACAATACACTTGTTATCATGCAACACAAAATATTCTTGTTACAATTCAACATACATTAAATATATTACCTTTTTAACATACAAGCAGTAATTTATTTTAATTCTACGTTTTAAACATTTGCTGAATTCATAAGTTTGTGAATGTTATAGCTACTGGCACTGCTGTGTTCATTTTGATTACAACAATTACACAGTCGTATGCTTACTGTTTATGATAAGAAAATATTTACGTAAATACTACACAATTCAATGTTGACATGTTTTTTTTTATTGATGTTTATTATTTATTTCAGAATCATAAGATGAAGAATAAGTCAATTTAAAATTATAATATAACCTATAATACTTAATTTTATTGGCTAATGTTTATCGTCAAATTCAAGTGTCATATATACATTTTGATTGGCTGGAATATCAAATATCATCTTTTGTACTAACAATATTAATAGATGTGAGGTATTTGTTTTATTCCGATAAGAAATATAAGATGGCCGCAGCTGAACACATTTCTTATGATTGGGTAAAAGAGGACATACTATTTATTATCCAAAGTGTTCTAAAATAGTTTCACATCACAATGTAGCATTTTGTCGAGATATCTGTCTTTAAGACAAGGCTTAAGCAGCTTATTGTTAGCTACTATTGTGAACATCATCTGATATGGATATGTTTTTTGACAATGTTATGCGTAAATAAATAGAAGTAGCTTGCATAATAAATTAACCCCTTACTTCGTTCTGACTATCTATCGTTGTACGATAAGCAACAATCAATCAATGAACCCCTTACAAATCAATTGGGAGTAAAGAGGAAAGGAACATTGTCTTAGTCCTAAAATCGTGGCTGACCACACGACACGTAGCAAAGAACGTGGAAATATTTAAGAAAAAAACACGAACACTACAAATATCGGGGATGTGAATCCAGGTACTCCGGAAGGGTAAGCAATTCCTGTTCCACTATTGGTGACCGTCGTGTTACTCTTAATACCAATTGTCGAGACAATTCATGAAAGAAAAATGGAGGACCCAATATTAACTACGCCACTGATAATCCTTACCGATCTGCCAAGTCAGTATGGAGATCATAAAGCTTTCGAAGAGATTACTTTAATTTAAGCCACAGAAGCCCTTGGTTCAGAATCTTCAATGTTATCTGCAATTCTCTATCAAGGCAATCCTGATAATAATTACATGATTTGGGCTACAGCTTCAACCGCATAGGTGTTGTAAACGACACACTGTAAGATTAGTATTTGCTGGCTCTCCAATTCCCTCGCAGCATTAAAATGTAAGAGGAAAGACTGCTTAATCGGAATAAGAACATTGCGTCTGAGTGGAGTGACCTGACTATCCGTAAATTGTTGTTTCAATAAGTTAGCACTATTCAAATTCAGCCAAACCTGTTGGTCTAGTACAATGCGGACACCATCTCATAGAAATTATATGACAGAGAATTGCTAATTTGGCGTTAAGTAACAATCACTCAACTGATAAATAAATACCCCATAAACATAGATATTCAGCATAAGCTGCACGACGTGTAAGCTCGTTGTCAAAAAGATTAGAAAGCCAAATACTTTAATGTCTTTGGTAGCAAATAAACCAATGGGTCTGAACAACATTACACAGCACCGACGGGTATTGTTCTTACTAATAAAAGTTCACAATTGCAAAAAAAAATCATCCCTGTTGTCGTATAGAGTCGTTCTTAGCCGGCCCTCATTGTAATCGCCTATCTCTGTAGCGTCCTTCATGTCAAGTTCGATGGGCTACATGGGACCAATATAGTCACCAAAGGTGGAATTACTTAATGAAAGGACACCATCTTTATAGCGGCAGCTGAAATTGAAGATCAGGACTAGCTTTATCTCGTGTATTTTTTTAGGCCCCCTTCGTAACGTCTGTTTTGTAGGAGTGAAGGAACAAGTAGTTAATGACTCGGAAGGATTGGTTGTGATGAATGATGAAAGGGGAGACACATCTAAAAAAAACAAGAATATTTTTTTTTCTTTATTGTTTATTCAACATTTGTTTTTCAACATTTAAGGCAAATTGTATTACGCTTAATGAACATAAATGTAGTCCTATATATGCTTTATCGGACTAATACATTTTTTGTAACAAGGGACATTATAAGTCTATGAAATGTGTAAACGTTAATTTGTTGCATGAATAGCTCTAATATGTGGACTATTTTCGTTATTGTTAAACATTATTGACATCAGAACCAACTAAATCGCATCGATGGTGTAGAGGCTAGCGTGCTCGTCTCCAGTGCGGTAGATTGTGGGTTCGAGTCGAGAACGGGTCAAACCAATGACTATTACTTTGGTATTTGTTTTTCCCCCAAAGCATGCATCATTAAGGAGAAAGAACAAATATTGGCTAGCTCGGAATCAGGATAATGTGTCCGAGTGGAGCGACATAAATACCCGTAAATATTTGTTTCAATAATTTAGCATTATTGAAATCCAACCAAGCCTGTTGGTCTATAACAATGCGGACCTCATCATCATCTCATTGAAAATTAACTTTTCTCACCGTGATATAGATTAAGAAATTGCCCAGTTGACGTTTAACAACAATCACTCACCCAGTTGTCTTAACCTGTCCTTTGCTCTTATAAATAATATGATGAGAGCTCTGTGTTTTTGTTGTCATTTCATGCTCACCTGACTGAAGCCTAAGTAAGTTTATTTTATGCTTTGTTGTGTCTTCGTGGCAATGGTTCGTCGTTTTCCTTTTCACATTTTAATATCCTGCTCAACCAAATAGAAACAAGCTTTACATCGAAATTGTAATTTTGTAAAGCAAATAATGTATTGCAGTGTTTCACCTGTCTGTGTTCGAAATCTGCTAAAGGAAATATACCATAGTTAAAAATAACAAAGTTGTCAGTCAAAACATCTAATTTCAGCACTGTTGGATCGACTTATTAGACACAATACACTATCCGGTATCTTTTCTCGTTTCCCTGGGAATATTTACATTGAGTGGGTGTTCCTGTACATACATACACTCTACATATAGATTTCAATGGTACTTGAAATACTACTAAATATTTATAGAGATCTCTTTAAAAACTATTTGAACACTTCAACTAAGTATATATTAATAATTAAATAATGTTTTTGGACAAAGCCATATGAATCAGGAAGTGTGGTACTCAGTTAACGATGTTCCTGTCTGTGGTGTTTATTGTGATCTTTGGTAAGTGATATATAGTGTATTGTCTATTCCTGCAATACCTACTCATTGTCGTAGAAAATTGAATACACTATTACTGCCGGGAAATCAGGCAGAAAAGATAATTGCTGTGGGAGTTCATGGAACTACTGCGGTTATGTTAAATACAAGCATGAATTTAAATGTAGCTCGTTTTAGACATACACACAATAATGTGTTTTGCATAAAATAACGCCACTTTAGCAATAGTTCAGTTATATCGTGTCGGTCAGTTTTATTGATGAGGGACACCGGAGTACCCGAAGAAAACAACAGACCTGACAATCTAAAGCACAAAATTGTTGCATCGAGTACACCTCGCTTTGAACGGGATTCGAACTCGCCACTTTATTAATAATAGGTACTGATTGCACAGGTAGGTGCAATTCCAACTATCATGCTATCACGACCACGACGACCCTCTTGGTTTTGGCAATTTTTTTTTAGCGTGACAGACTTAAATAATTATGCTCACTTTATCTACAACCATACACATATAATGTTCTAATTAATTCAGTTGATTATTGCATATTTGCATAATCTGTCACTTGTCTTATAAATAATTTGATGAGAGCTCTGTGGTTTTGTTTTACAACATAAAACCTCTACAACCAATATCCATTTTAACTGTGTACGGCATGTTGGGGGAAGGGATTGGGGTTACAGTGTAAATAATCTACAACATATAGCCATTATAACAGCCTACAACACGTTGGGGTTTACAGTATACATACTCTACAATGAATAGTCATTCTAAAAGCCGACGGTACGTTGGGGAATACAACGTAAAATCTTTACAGTCAAAAGCCATTTCAACAGCTTACAGCACATTGGGGGCATTACAACGTAAATCATCAGCCACCAATAGACATTTCAGCACCCTATATCATGCTTGTGGAGATATAACGGATTGTCACTAAGACCAATATCTTTTTCAAATGTCTACGACACGTTGGCTGATACAACGTAAAACTTCTACAACCACAATCTATTCCAACAGCCTATGACACGATCTCTCAAATCTTTATCCAAGAGATAATCTGTAGATGTAGTTCGACAACAGACATAGGTTTAAAATATCTACATGACATATTTTATAAAATCTAAAAAAAATGCAAGAAATAAAATATTAAGATCCTTCTAAAGATAACATAACTGTATAGAGGTATTTTGTATCTTTGTCTTTCATCAGCTGAATAAATTTGTATCTGTCAACCTTATTGTATTCATGTCGTGTATATTGATGTTTTTAAGATCGTGTGTGATATTATCTAATTAAAATATGTCTGTGTACAACTTCAAATAAGGAAGAAAATATTTGAAGGCACCAGAGGATGATGTTCATGTATATTTTAAATTGATTTTGTTGTCCTTTACTTAGTAGAAAACCACAAAATGGCGAGCAAATTAATACAAATACGTTCGTGGCCTCAACAAAACCATGTATATGTTATATATTTCATTCTGATAATGCTTTTAGAGATTTGAGGATAATCAACCCTTCCACAATTTCGGCGTCTTAAATACACGTAATCATACTGTAATGTTCTGGTGTATTTCCAATGATTTTCCTGTATTGCGAATAATTTCCCATCATCCAATGTTTTTTTATGAGAACACTAGGGGAAAATCAATGGCATGGAAACAGGATCTAGTTTCTCTGTCTCGGGATCCGACACAACAGGTTGTATAAATCGAATCAAAGACAACAGGTTCCCCTGGGTGTAAATTAGTGTCACGCCTTTCGAGACCAACATGCTCCGTACACGTAGCAGACACGTGTAGCAGCTCCAAATTAGCTGTTTCGTGTAGTCAGATGGGGCCATCCTTATCTCACATAGAGTGCCTCACTCAATGGTTCTTTGTCTCAAATAAGGGGCCACTTTTTTTAATTAGGTTTTCAGACTCCTTGGTTTCCTTTTTTGAATTGAAATTTTATTTTAAGCTAAGTAAACTATTCAGAAATCAAAAATATTATACCCATTTTCAAATAACAATTTCATTTGAAATTGTTTTAGTAGGGTCCTCAAGTTGAAGAGAACTAGGCTGCTACTAGCCTATGAAATAATTCGAACTGTTTGCATTGCACAGAATACGCAATTTCCGAAACGTAGAGTATTACTTGTAATTTTACTTTAATAGAATTTGATACATCAAATCCGAAAGGGACCATTAACATATTGTGAAGGGAGATTCAAATACAAAACTAACTGTTACCAATGAACGTATATGAGTGCCACATATTTCAAAAATACCATTCTATTAACACAGATAAGACTTGATTCCGCTGTTTGTGGGCAGGATTTTTAGAAGTGCCTCTTGATGACCCGTACAAACTTGGAGGCCTATCAATCAATTTCCCCTTTTCGTTGTCATATTCAAAATATCAATAAACATTATCTTATGCATCCTTGCTTAAATATTTCTTTTTTTTAAAAAGAGTTTGAAGATACCAAAGGGCTAATCAGAATTCGCAAATCGAAGGACAGACGACACAATGGCCAAGAAGAAAAACAACGTGTTATCATATATTAAATTATGGCATACTATTATCATAAAGCTAATGTTTAACAATAATTCAAACAAAGAAAACTATTATGTCTATAGAAACAACAATATATATTTTATTCAAGAATGCTTGTTACAATTTATCTTCAAAGTTCAAGCTCCTTTGAAGTTACCATGTGAAACCATCATTGAATAAAGAATAGTCAACGGACTTTGTGCATATGAACAATATTTTACAACACATATATCATATTCATTTGCATAATTACTAATCAATATACTTTTGTATCTTGTTAAAAAACACAATTGGATATATATTTTCATATACATTTAATCTTGTTCGCAATTCTCTAACAAATACACTGTATACATCTATCGCTTTGGATATTTGTTCCGACACATAATTTGATTTGTATATATACTACCCTATAATTGCTAGACCGTAGTTAAAATCGAGCAATACTGATTTCAAATTGAACTTTTTTTGTCAAACTTAAGCAAACGTCGACTTTAGCGGGACAGTATATTCCACATACCTAGAAATTCAGAAATTCTGACTTTTTGTGTTATTTAGGAAATAAACGAAATTGACTACACTAATATTATTCAATAACAACGAAATACCACAACGTTGGAACTGTAAAAACCAATATAAAATACGTAGAAAAAGGAACAAAATCGAGACCTCAACATATAAAACGATGCATACTTTCCATTATTTGTTTTGATTTGATTATTTGATACTGGATGAAATTATACAATGCATACATATATACAGTATATATTATTTCTGTTGCTTGGAGATTTGCTGCATTAATAATAGAATATACAGAAACATTAGTTATCAAATCAAACTAAGCTAAAATAAAACAAATTAAAGTAAATTAAAATAATATAAGATAAAATAAAGCAAATGATAAAGTAATAATTGTAATTAACATAATACAAAGGTAGATACTTAATCCATGTAATGAACACGTGACGTTTCTGAAATACTCTTCATCAGGTATGCTCATATCAAATGATTGGAAAAACGAAACGATATGACATAACCCGTCGCTGTACGATAGCTACTAATATGTGTTATGCACTAACTCTATTTGATTAATCACATAGCATTGAACGGTTGTTGCTTTGTACTGGTAGTTGGAATTACAACTACCTGTGCAATCAGTGCCTCTCACCACCCAAAGTTGTGTGTTCGCCCCCCGTTAATGACGAGGTGTACTATATACACCACTAATTGATCAAGTATGTCAGCGACTTGCGCCAGGTCGGTGGTTTTCTCTGTATATCCCGGTTTCACCCAGCAATAAAATATGGTTTAACTGCTACGTCTGTTATCACAGTCAAGAGTGGTCAGAATAAATATAAAATATGGTTTAACTGCTACTTCTGTTATCACAGTCAAGAGTGGTCAGAATAAATATAAATAATATGTATTAACTGCTACGTCTGTTATCACAGTCAAGAGTGGTCAGAATAAATATAAAATATGGTTTAACTGCTACGTCTGTTATCACAGTCAAGAGTGGTCAGAATAAATATAAAATATGGTTTAACTGCTATGTCTGTTATCACAGTCAAGAGTGGTCAGAATAAATATAAAATATGGTTTAACTGCTACTTCTGTTATCACAGTCAAGAGTGGTCAGAATAAACATAAAATATGGTTTAACTGAGACTTCTGTTATCACAGTCAAGAATGGTCAGAATACATATAAAATATGGTTTAACTGCTACTTCTGTTATCATAGTCAAGAGTGGTCAGAATAAATATAAATAATATGTATTAACTGCTACGTCTGTTATCACAGTCAAGAGTGGTCAGAAT
>MJUT01042279.1:171679-182323 GCA_002080005.1 Gigantidas platifrons | reverse complement strand
ATATAAAATATGGTTTAACTGCTACTTCTGTTATCACAGTCAAGAGTGGTCAGAATAAATATAAAATATGGTTTAACTACTACTTCTGTTATCACAGTCAAGAGCGGTCAGAATAAATATAGAATATGGTTTAACTGCTACGTCTGTTATCACAGTCAAGAGTGGTCAGAATAAATATAAAATATAGTTTAACTGCTACTTCTGTTATCACAGTCAAAAGTGGTCAGAATAAATATAAAATATGGTTTAACTGCTTCTTCTGTTATCACAGTCAAAAGTGGTCAGAATAAACATAAAATATGGTTTAACTGATTCTTCTGTTATCACAGGCAAGAATGGTCAGAATACATATAAAATATGGTTTAATTGCTACTTCTGTTATCACAGTCAAGAGTGGTCAGAATAAATATAAAATATGGTTTAACTGCTACGTCTGTTATCACAGTCAAGAGTGGTCAGAATAAATATAACATATGGTTTAACTGATACTTCTGTTATCACAGTCAAGAGTGGTCAGAATAAATATAAAATATGGTTTAACTGCTACGTCTGTTATCACAGTCAAGAGTGGTCAGAATAAATATAAATAATATGTATTAAGTGCTACGTCTGTTATCACAGTCAAAAGTGGTCAAAATAAATATAAAATATGGCTTAACTGCTATGTCTGTTATCACAGTCAAGAGTGGACAAAATAAATATAAAATATGGTTTAACTGCTACTTCGGTTATCACAGTCAAGAGTGGTCAGAATAAACATAAAATATGGTTTAACTGATACTTCTGTTATCACAGTCAAGAGTGGTCAGAATATATACAAAATTTGCTAATTTTTATTCTGAAACATGGGAATTTCAGTTTCTGCGGCATTTATTTATTTAGGGACAAAGATTCCATTCAAATAAGGTTTCAAAATAGTTGAATGTGATCAAGTTTGTCAGTGCATTTCGAGAAGTCAGTGGTTTTCTCTGGGTATTCTGGTTTTCCTCCACCAGTAAAACTGACAGCCAAGATATGAATGAAATATTGTTAAAAGTAGTGTTATACACTATAAAGTAAACCTAAGCCAGCAAAGTAGTTGAAGAAGTCAAGAATCTCGAGCAATTGGCGCTGCAACCTATGCTTTCTATTGCTTTCTATTGCTTGTTATCAATAGGCGAAAAATGTAATTCACTAGTGCCATAGGTGGATATAATATACGTTATCAGTCTTTAAAACGGGATATATAACATCTCGAGACTGATAACATTTTAATCTGAATGTTCTAACATTAATAAGTATGTCCTTATTATAGGAAAACCATAAATACGCGTATCTTTGGAAACAAGTCAAAGAGAGCGATTATTGATTTTCTGTGGCGTATGCAATACACAGCACAGGCAATAGGTCAGAGCGATTATTGATTTTTTGTTCCGCATCAAATACACAGCACGGCTTCTATGAAGTGTTAGAAATAAATGTTTAGCCAATCAAAATTCTACTTGCCACAAAAACATCAGATAATAATTTGTTATCTGTTAAAATTTCATAGGTCTTCATTTTCAAAGAAAATTTTGGAAATTATTATAAAATATACGCATATCCCCTCCCCCCTCACGGTTTAAATAAATACATAACATGGGTATCCGGGGAGGGGATTTTTTTTAATCTAGACATAGATATATATATATATAGTCCTTTAAATTTTTGTCATTGAAAAGTTTCGATAAGGACAATAGATATCGAGAATTCTTACTTACTTTCAACATAATTATTGGTGTGGGTGTCCATGTTTCGTTCATAAACATTCCACATTTGAGGGACAAAGACTCCATTCAAATAGTTTGCTTCAAAGAAGCTCGGGAAAAATCTGTGCTGAAAGCTTTGCGTTCTACGGCTTGTAATCAACAGCAGACAATTTTGCCTCACCAGTGCCATAGGAAAATAACCAATCGCTATCACTTTCCGGATTGTCTTTTTCAGTCTTTTATTTTGTCAATAGTCTCTGGCTAATCCAAGAGATTGCACTCTTCCCCATAAAGTTTGTCCAAAATGAAAGAAGCAACCACTTATTCTAGAATTTGAAGTTCTGTTTTGACAACAGCAATTTACAATCTGATACTGCTAGGTGTGGACGCCATCGATGTCTGCCTATTTTTTTGACATTTTGCTTTACTACTTGTAATGTCTGTTGATATTGACCAATTAGCTGCCCGGTCATCATGATATTTACTAAGCAGATAACCCTGTTTCTGTACTTTCCGTATATACTCAAGTATTGTCAATACGGAGAAGGTGCTGTGTGGAAGGTGCCGTCCATGCATACCTCCTGGCATCTGTGTAGGCATATTAGATTTTTGTCTGTGCTGAATACAAGGATGCCCCAGTCATTGTCCTGTAGCAAAATGAAATTGTCACCAGACCATGTTTCTCTCCGCGTGTTTTCTATTGTAATGTCATCAACGGTATGAGGAACGACAGGGACATGTTCAATCTTGTGCGGTCATTGATGTTCTAATTCTATGGAATTGTAGTATATGTTCCCGGTCACCACCTCCCCTGTTCATCGCCCGAGCAACTTTATTATGCACTCTTTTTGTGGGTATAGTATGGTCTTTCTTAATAGCATCTTTTATTTGATTCAATGCTTCATATTATCGTCTTCCTCATGGGTATGCTCATTTTGTTGTAGAATCTGGATATTTGGATTCATATCATTCAAGTCGAAAATATTTGTTCTTAAATTTGCCATGCATTCTTTTCTCCAAAAACGTCAATAAATAGATTCTCTCCTTTGTCTTTTTTTCTGGTATTTAAATCCATTATGGATGAGGATCTTCCCTCTCCAGTTACCGAATATAACGGTAAACCATCGCGGCCATACTACACATACCCTTAAAACTTCATCCTCAGTGTAATATATGTACCCAAACCCGTCTGACATTCATGCGACACATGTAAATTATATGTACAAATACCCAGAATCACTAATCTCTATTTGTGTAAAATCGCAAAAAAAAAAGCGTTGAACGCGCTCAATGTCGCTTGTCATTCTATTTTTTGAATACCATTGACTGAAGAAATTTAAAGTGTCAGAAGTGCACTGTAAAGTGACAGGTGTGAGACCGGATACAAGTAAAACTATTTGCGTTCACGGTCAAGGTCGTAATTAGTAGTTTGGAATATTCATTCTAAGATGATTATCTTGAACTTTGTATGGTGATGAGGGAATGGACGGACACATTACAAAACAAGCACGCATGTAAAGGGAACACCCATTCTAAAATACAATGTATGGGTTAATATGACTTTGCTGACTCCATATGCAAAACTCGTATCAAAGTTCGCGTGAGCTAAACTGGACTGATCAACAGTGAGCAGGAGTTATCACCAAATTCTCCCAACATTTAAACGATAATTCCTGTGAAGATGACAAAAGTAAATAAAATTCAGCAACACCTTTAGCTAGTTAACATTTTATTTTTTAAACATATATCAAATTAGGACCTGTGGTGTCAGTAAAATCAACAAACATCGTCCTACAAAAAATGTACTTGTCACAATTAGACGTCATAATGTTTACGTCATAAGCAAGGTCCTGACCTTTGTGTTTTCTAAAACGGAACGGCATTGGTAAATAAAACCGGTGAATCCTATAGCCGACTTTGATGTTTGTAATAAAAACAACAATGAATATCATCATTAAAGGAAAAATTCAACAATCTTAACACTTAAATAAACCTGTAAAAATTAATGGTATATTTGCAAACTACTTATGAACTATGTTTTGGGGAAGCGTATTTTGAATATTTTGAATCTGGTGATTTTTCCCGCCAAAATACAAATATAGATGTATCCGTGTTTATGTTTGATTTAAGGATGATAAGCATGTCATCTGAATGTGAATATGATTGATACTGAAAAATATCAGCCTGTTCGACAGAATATGAAGCTTGGGACTCGTTCGCTTAGCTCACTCGCCACCAAACTTCATATTGAGGCTCGGCAGGCTGATATTTTGGGTATCAATCAATTCATATCCAGATAACATATACATATATACTTTTAAAATCTGTGTAAGCCTCACTCCGCTTCAATATTCTCCCTTGTGTAAAAGAAGACAAAGCAAGGATGTCCTTGGACAAAGTTAAGTGATGTTTTCATTCCGCGTCGAATCTCACAAGGGAAAAATTGAAATGCTTTAAGTTTTCAGAATATTTCCGAATTGTACAATTTGCGACTTTATCAATGCTAATAAAGTGAATCATGTACTTCCTGCAAATCAGGTGCGGATCCACATATTTTTAAAGGGGTTTAGCGTAATTTTTGCCGATTTTATGGTCGATTTTAACTGGGTTTTTTAATTTCCTAGCGAAAGGTCTCAACAACCACATATCGAATCGCAAATGTGAGTTATGTTATGCTAAATATGATCTTTATATTGATTCTACACAATTGAATTCAAGTAATGTTGTATAAACGTAAGTATATACTCTTCTCTCATTTGACCACACACACACACACAAAAGTTAATTTGACGAAAATATTTTTAATATATACTTCAGTAAACCACAAAAGAATCTTGTAACACCAGGTTTACGACGGATCTTGCTTTTACAATGCGCAAAACTAGGCGAATATTTCTAATGAGAACTTATATTTTATTTTCCTAGATTAACAATTAAATGTACTTAGTCTATCGGACTATCAGACGGACGGACTATAGGACTACCGGACTGTCGGGCTAATTTACTATCGGACTATCGGGCTGTCGGATTATAGGTCTGACCCCTGGACAAAATACCAACCATAACATATAATCGGGGTAACAGCGTTATAACACAGAAAGCTATAATCTTGAACATTATGCATACTTTACTTACTCGTTGTGACACATAAGTTGTATTAAGGAGAGCTGATAGTTTACCAGGTTATTGTCTAAGCCCTAATGTCAATTTCATTCGACGTAATTTATGAGAGATATGTCAGGGATCGCCGCTATCATAATGGAATGCTCGTCGGGTTAACATCTATTTCTGCAATGATTCCATATAACTTCTAATGTTTTCAATTTCTATACACACCAGTTGAGAGCTGTACACGAAACTTCCTAAATTGACGATTGTTTTCTTAGACAAAAGATTTGCGCATTTCATCAACAAATGACCAATTTCAATGCGATGTGATGTAAAACTATTAGTGTAATATATTGTGTGTACACTTTGTGATTTCCAACACATGTAACTAGAAGCAGACACAACATTATATTTTATATATTTTAATAAAAACTGGAATAAACTAATTATAAATACGTAAATCCTGTTGCTTACACTAGACATATATAAACAGTTTAAAGCCGTTATTCTAAGATTATCAAGCATTTAATGCCATTAAAAAACACCACAAATTCTGGTTATTAGACCTATAATCTGTCATGGATAAACGTAGATATCTTAATTTAGTACGCACGACACATTGCAGGAATAACATTAAAGTGAGTAAGTGAGTGCTTGTTGTTTAGCGCCAAATCAACAATTTTTCAGCTATATCATGGTGTGAACAAGTTAGTTTTCAATGAGATGATTATGAGGTCCGCTTTGTACTAGACCAACAAGCTGAATTGGATTTTTATAGTGCTAGCTCATTGAAATAACAGTCCGCGGATAGACATGTCGCTCCACTCAGACACATTATTCTGATTCCGAGCCAACCAGTCTTTGCTCTTTCTCCTTAAGGCTGCGTGCTTAGCGGAGGTGCAACAAATACCCATTTTATTGTCTTTGGTTTGACCCGACCGGGACTCGAACCCACGACCTACCGCACTCAAGCCGGGCACGCTACTATCAAAGTCAAGAGGTTGAAAAGCAAAATAGTATAAACGTTTTCTGGAGTAAGAAAACCAACGTGCCTAAGCAAGTTTACTTTGGTCTCGTATGACTGAGGGGAGGACATATTTGTATTATTTGCGAACTATAACTGTCAATAATCAATATATAAACATACACTATTTTGATATATCATACAATTGAACCGGGTTTAAAGTCATTAATTTAATATTAATATTCAGGTATGTTTTCAATAAAAAAATATAAAAGAATGCAATATAATTCATAGCATACGACAAATACTAGCATCAAACGAGACGATGTTCAATATTAATGAAGCAATCTTGATAAAGAAAAACGCATATATTCGTGTCATATCAAACAGATATATAGATAAATAGCAGACAATAACATTGTTATCGGCTTGAAACTAGATATAATACATTAATACTCACCAATTATTGGTATCTCGACTGGGTGTCCAGACATGCAATAACTAACAAGTATATCTCAATAATAGGGAAGTGTATTGGGGACAAACGTTTTATTATTTATTTTTCAATATGTCAACGTTAACTTTGGTAATTCCAACTGTATTAAGTAAAGATTGTACGACAGTAGCATGATAGCCACAACATATTCATGCATCGACCACATAGTTGACGCTTTACAAAACATTTAGACGTAATAACTGAAGTTCACAATAGTGACAATGTGAAACATTTCAATACAAATAAGTATTTCTGATGTGTGTTTGAACCATTCAATATAAATTTTGCCATTTACACTATGACTTGTTATGGTTAGTGTTGTTGTATTTAACGCCACGTTCAACAATGTTTTAGTTCTATCGTAGTGGTCAGTTTTATTTGTGGAGGAAACCAGAGTACCCAGAGAAAACCACCGACCTGCTGCAAGTCACTGACAACCTTTATCATATGAATTGTACTCTATTCCATTAAACAAATACATGTAATATAATGTTTACATCAAAATATAAATATAAAATAAAATAATGTTCATGAAAAAGAAAGTCTTATACAATTTTAATTATAAACATCTATGTCAAACATAAAACAATACATCTATTTTGTTCCTGTTATATACAGTCCGACAAAAGTTAAGCACCACCTGACTTGTTTCAATAATATCTGTTCTAATGATGAACTTATTTCAAATCGGTCTGCTGTTTTTGTTACCTGTACACACATACTTACTTACCTGTGAAACAGGTTATTGATAGATTTTGTTTATGTGTATATGACAAGGTGTGTAAAGTGCCACGTGTACTTTTCAACATTTGTGTTTGCCAACGAAAGCTGATTTTTTTGTGTAGAGTTTTAAGTTTCATTTTCTATTGGTTTGGTATGGTGCGGCGAACATTAACCATACCAGAAAGGTGGCAATTTGTTGGCATGCATAACGGTGGTTTTAGCAATAGAAGGGTGGCAGACCACTTCAGGGGTAACCATTTCAACATTGTACGACTGATGCAGCGTTTTCATCAAATGGGGAATGTTACTGACCGTCCACGTGCAGGTAGACCTCGCAAAACGATGCCGAGAGAGGGCCGGCTCATATCCAGACGGGCGCAGCAACGGCAGTTCAGTACAGCTGGTGCACTTCGTGGTAATTTACCGCTTGATGGCCACATTAGCACACGCACTGTAATCAGACGCCTCTACCATCAGGAAATGCGAGCGTTACGACCCATAAAACGTCCAGAGTTGACATTACGTCATCACCATGCTCGATTTGATTGGTCACATGATCATTTGGGGTGGACTATTCGCACATGGAGACGAGTCCAGTGGTCTGATGAAAGTGGTTTTTGCTACGCCATACCGACGGTTGTGCAAGGGTTTGGCGGCAACGAAACACTTCATTTCAGGACAACAACATTTTGGGCACAACTGCTTTGGGGGGGGGGGGGTGTAGCTGTCTGGGGTTGTTTTTCCTTTGACTGTAAGTTGGACTTGTACGTTCTTGATGGTAATCTGACAGGCAAAAAATACCATGACAATGTGCTCGCTCCACGCGTAGTCCTCCATTTCGACAATCATGCGTTGGCTGACAGGCCAATGTTCATGGACGATAACGCTATGCCACACAGAGCCCGAATTGTACATTTTTTACAGCAAGAGGCTGTTCAGACAATTCCATGGCCTGCGATGTCGCCAGACATGAATCCTATAGAGCATGTATGGGACTTTATTGGCCGACAAAATAACCAACGCAATCCAAAATGTCAACATATTGACGAATTAAGAACTGCTATCTTACAGGAGTGGCAACATTTCCCCCAAGAACGGCTTAGGCGTCTTGTGCGAAGCATGACGAGGCGTGTTACAGAACTTCTTATTAAACGCGGTGGATATACTCGTTATTGATGTTTATGCCTTACACATACGCACAATAGATGCAATCAAAAGTTCTTAAAATTCGAATACTCTGCATTTTAATGCAATGTTAAAAATTTCCATCAAAGACAAACTGGTATTACGTTTTTACAGCGCCTGTTTTGAACCCATTTTTGCCACGTCAAAGTCACGTATTTCAGGATGATAAATACTTCGTAGATTGATAAATTTAGAGCCCTTAGTGTAGTCTTTTAAGAAGTGTAAGAAAAATGGTGATACATATTTTATTGTTTTAACAGTAGTGATGTAAAAAAATGTATCGCTACAAATATATGGTGGTGCTTAACTTTGGTCGGAGTGTATAACATAACTATTCATAACAATATACACGAATAAATTACAATTATAACTTACATTTCTATATTGTATTAAAAAGAATGGGAAAATATTTAAATACTAAATAAACCGAGAATACCAAAGGGACAATCAAAATTGGACATTCCATAGAAACTGACAACATAGGGTACACAAGACAAAGATAAAGCAAAATCCGAACACATTATGTGCATGGCACCATTATACGCAAACAAGCACAAATAACGTAAACGATTAGGCAAAATAACAATATATTATCATTATAGATTAGGCAAATTAACTATAGGGCTAGGGTTATAGTGCTTAACGCCACTTTCAATAATATTTCAGCTATATCGTGGCGGTCAGTTTAATTGGTGAAGGAAACCGAGTACCCAGAGACAACCACCCACCTGCCGCAAGGCACTGACAAGCATTATCACATACTGTTGTATCGAGTACACCAATTTAACTACATATAACTTATTTACTCTATCAAAATTTAACTAATGCCCAGTAATTTGACATTTGTCGTTATGAAGCTAATTCTAAAAATATGGGGAAAAAATCAAGAAAAAGCACTAAATGTTATATATAATGGAAACCACTCCACTTTTGACTATTTCAAAATCACCTTCTTTAAAAATTAGACGCATCAGTACAATAGCTATTCAATCATTTAAAATTATAAATAAGGAACGTCCTCCATATATACATTATCTTGTAGTTTTGAATAAAAATAAATATGATTTTAGTTACATCGATACAGCACATATACAAACATTCAAGACAACCCGGTATGGATTTAACTCTTTTAGATAGTATGCTTCAGAAACTTAAAATGAGCTGTCAGACCACTTCAGAAAAGAAACATCTTTCAACCAATTTAAGGGTTTAAAAAATTCTTGAATTGCAGCTCATGTCACTGCAGCTTCTCTGCATGATTTTTAATATATTTTCATTCTTTTGACTTTATGTTTTAAAATTGTAGATAATTGCATATGCTTTTAAAATTTCAAATATAAAAATTTTGCTAGTTTCTATGTGTCTTATTTATAACCATACTTTCTGTTTACTCACATCAATATATGTGCTTTTAAATTATGCGAGTGTTAGACCTATTTTGTGTTTCCTTGCTTTGATATTGTTTAGCCAGGCTTTAAATTTCATGTATGGATATTCAAATTTGACAGTGCTTTCTAAATGTATTGTGTACATACTTTGTTTATTGATTGTACATGTACATGTTTATGCCGATTTAAATGCTCACCAGAGTTTTTTTTTAATTGTTTGTTTCTTTTCGATTCTAAGTATACTTTATTGCATTGTATTGTATTATTACATTGTAAATTTGTTGGCTTAGTAAATCATTCTGCCCATAACAAGTCAAGAAAGTAAGCAGTCATGTATTGTTGAGTTACGGGTATAAATTTTGCATCTTTCTACCATTTTTTCCATTGACATTTGGAAGTGTGGTATTGTTGTTCATTTCATTGTTGCATTTTTAATTACTTCTCCAATATCTTGAAGAAAAAATTACTAAGAGATTACAATTATGACAATACTATTATGCAAAATACATCCTCTGAATTTCTAGTTGAGGTGATTATTATTAAACGGGTAACCAGAGTATTGGTCACCACAATTTCTACTAGCGAGACTTGTTTTATAGCAATCGATATATGAAGTTTCTGTTGCATGGCATATAATTTTTAGAAAAGTAACAAAAGAAACCACCCAGGACTACTAATACTAACGTTTTTAGTTTTTCAATCCTGTCGTACTTCAATAAGAAAACACCTAAACAAACACATTTAATATATATAATTTTCGGTTCTTTGTAATACTAATGTTTTTTAATTGGTGTTACAATTTTTTTACAATTAATTTAATCATATTATACTTCACTAGGAAAAAAGCTAAATAAACACATTTTTGATTATACGTAAATCATTGAATTTCACCGATTTTATCATTGCTAATTAGCAATGTAATAATTATATTATTTATCATAGGGGATCAGTAGCCTTATTAACCAATACCCAACAAGTGTTAAGCAGGCATACAAAAAAGCATATATATATATACATACTAGCAAAACAAATTTCGAACAAAAGGAATTGTGT
>MJUT01042279.1:152023-170007 GCA_002080005.1 Gigantidas platifrons | reverse complement strand
GTGTATGGATCACTATATACACTGCTACTTGTCGGTATTTTGTAAAGTAGAGGTATTATGTGTATCTACCTACCTGCTGACAACAGTAACTGGAGCAGGAGACATACTGATTCTTGTAGATATTAAATCAACCAGTCTACACAAAACTTTAGGATCTGGCATGTTTTCACATACGGTTTGGTATATGGCTATTTCTTTTGGTTTATCGTCCTGAAATGTATTTCAAAGAAACAAAATATTTCAGCAAACGACAAATGATAAAATTTGAATCATGTCTTTTGATTCCAATGCAATTAGTGTATTTCCTTGTGATTTCACCATTGCAACACAAATATGATTATCCTCCAGTGAACTGATAATTACAGTATAAGGTACGGTATCTCACAATACATTGATTATTACATCATACAATTATGGTATCTCCCAATGAAACGACGATTAAAAACATATTATGTAGATTTTGCAAGCTGAGTGTCTGATATAAAGGGAAACAAAACATAGAATTCATTGATTGCTAGCAAATCAACATTCTACTTTAAACATTCATTGAATGATAGGAGACGATTGTCATTAAATCAAAATGTTCTGCTGTCCGAGAGAATTTCACATGATTGTTATTGTCGTCATCTATTTATTTTGCATAACAATAAAACACGAAATGGTGCATTAGTTAGTAAATATATTTCATAAAAATGCTTATAACTATATCCTTTTTATATCTCATGGAAGTCTATACTTTATATTTCACCTTCTTTGACATAATCAGTGTTGCCTCTGTAATGTCCAGTTCTCCTTGCTCTCGTTTTGTAAATTTCATG
Source organism: Gigantidas platifrons (assembly GCA_002080005.1). NCBI lineage: Eukaryota > Metazoa > Mollusca > Bivalvia > Mytilida > Modiolidae > Gigantidas > Gigantidas platifrons. The sequence continues at coordinate 169,189 of MJUT01042279.1, read as the reverse complement.
GTAAATTGACCACAAGTAAAGTAATCTGTCGTTGCTGTATAAACCAGATCAACCTGGCAAGATTAAAGTATATATACATATATATAAATATATAAATATCAAACGAAGCCTACTAAATACGTTTATCATATAGCATAACAAAATTCATATTTCCATACAATCAAAATATAAACTCGATCTTGATTGGCAAAATGTTTCAAAAGGAACATTTTAGGTTCAAAATCATAAACAACCACAACCTATTATGCCAACTTCTTAAGCTAGAAGAGACGACTGTTATCATTATCGACATAATCGTATGTTAGTTGGATTTACATCTACCTATGTAATCACTGCCAATTATCCGTAAAGTAGAGAAAGTTAAGTTCCTTCATATTGCGAAGTGAACTCGATAAAAACTATGTGAGTTACATTCGAAAAGTAGATATTTTTCTCAATGTACTTAGCCAATGAAACGGAGGGCAATCATATACTGAAATATTGCTTAATTGTTTATAAACCAACCCCCATATTTTCTAAACATTCTGTTCAAAAATCGAAAATCAATACAAAAACTCAGTGCACATGTTATTTTAATTTCGTGTTATTGTGTACCTCTTTTTGATCATTCAGGATTAAGACAATCGTTGAAGAGCTGTGATCTCTAATCATGGTCCAGAAATCCACTTTAGTATCAGGCAGTGGTAACTGTGTTGCTAGATATCCCACAAATTTTGTGTATGACTGAAATAATGTAAATAATTCTAATAACATTAATTAAACTTCAGATAAATTGTATTCTAGTTATCCAACTGACAGAATAAAAACGATGGTAGGTTTTTCGTTACCTCCAGTTGTTTGTAGGAGGGTTCGTGTATTATTTGTGTTTACTAAAACTATTGAAAAATAACACATGGCTCTAGACCAATGAATTTAATGGATCAGCAAATTTTGCATAAAGTATAATGAATGGAAATATCTTTTCAGCTATGATGATGAAGCCCGCTTTGTACTAGAACAACATGCTGGGTTGAGATTTTATAGTGCTAGCTCACTGAAACAACAGTCCATTGGTAGACATGTCGCTTCACTCAGACACATTATTCTGATTCCGAGCCAACCCTTCTTTGCTCCTTATTGGCACGTGTCTAGAGTTGAAGCAACACATACCATTTTTATAGTTTTTGGCCATACCCGACCGGGACTCGAACTCATGACCTACGACACACGAGGCGATCATGCTGACCATTTTCTCACTAATGCAGTTTACTTTAAATCAAGATTGAAGAACAAACATAGCATTGATGAATATACTAAATAAATGAAAATATACAATATATAAAACTGATATAGAAATGTTACTGTAAGTTTACATACAGGAACCTGAACTGCATTGATAAAGTTTGATCTTCCTTCCTCAAACGTTGTTAGGTACAGCCTTGTACTGTCCACTGTAAAGAAAAATTGGCAATACGAAAACGTAAATCGATGTGATTGTTTTATTTTCGAATGTGTCCACTTAAATTAATCAGCGTGTAATCAACCTGTGAAAAATGCTGAAAACCCATACAGTTGTGTACTGGACTGTCATTTTGCTACATATATATATATTATCCGTGGTGGTCGTGATCGCATGGTAGTTGGATTTACAACTACATATGCAATCAGTGAATAACATTACTAACGTTGTAATTTCGAATACCACTCAGGCGATACAACATTATGTAGTAAAATTTGTCAGTGACTTACGGCGGATCGGTAGTTTTCTTTGAGTACTCCGGTTTCCTCCAACAATAAAACTGACCCCCACGATATAACTGAAACATTGTTGAAAGTGGCGTTAAACACCATAACTCTAATCTCCTCGGTCATCTTATGTCGTGGTGTAGTCTTGTATTAGTAATTTTATATTTAAATGAATCTCGTTATTTCCCATGTATATATATCATCTTTATTTTCATAATCCAAAATACAATGGTATAAAAATTCAAGAAGAAGGGGGAAAACAACTCCACGTTTTTCTCATTTTTTCTCTCTCTATTTGTGGTCAGAATGTGAAATACTAAAGAACCAGTAATGAATTTCTATGAAATGCCAGTAGATATTTAAATCCTGTATTTAGTAGACCTACGGGGTCTATGGGATATAATTGCAATTTACATTTGCTTATCCCAGATGTTAGACCATTGTAGTGTATCATATAATAACATTATCTACTATGAAATATGAAATATATATAAAATTTACTAATGAACAGTATGTTCACACAGCATACCACGAGTAATGGTGTACTGGTACCTAAGGTAAAACTATTTACCAGATACATCACAGCGCATTGTGCATATTAAATGCATTATTCACAGACCAATGCGAGCTATGCAACACTTCTTATTAATCTAATAATACTAACTGGCAACACTTTTTCTATTTCTGTTTTTATTGATGTTCTCGGTGCTCATGGCTGCGATATATTCCGGCGATTCGTACTCAGATTTCTTGGCTTCCAACATCTAAAAATGATTCCAAAAAATATGAGATGTTAGGAGGGCTCGTGTCGTATTTAAATTATTGATGTGTGTTTGCGTATAGTGTTGTGTGTTTTCCTTTTATTTTCTTCGTCTTGTGTACTCTATGTTCCCAGTTTCTCTGGATTGTCCAGTTTTTATTTCCTCTTCGGTAATCTCTAACGTCTTTTGACTAAGTGAGAAATATATTGTAACATAAATAAAATTATAATCTTTTATACTAAAACTGTAACACTATGGTGAAAAACGACTTCTGGATGTATCATGGTAAGTGATATATCTAATTTTTGGGCATTTCCAACAACGTTAACGAAGAGTTTGAAGACAACAAAGGTGATGATCAAAATTCGTAAATCAAAGAAGGCTAGTCAACACAATGGGAAAAAACACAAAAGGACAAACAACGATCTACAAATCAATACACCGTAAACAATAGATCGAGAACCACGAGCCCTACTTAAAACCGGGGTAAGCGCAGGTTCTCTGAAATGATAAACAGTTCCTGCTCCACCAGCGGCACCCGTCGTGTTACTCTAATTACAAACCGTATGATAAGTTATTTACTCCTCCTTAGACTCCGTACCTTAAGTTCTTCATTAATTCTTTGCTGATTAATAGGACGTTTGTCTGACTGGATATTTCTCCATACTTCATTGAACTTGTCTTTCTGTATACTGGTGTCCTTCATTGTAAACGCTTCAAGTAAAGCGTAATGTAGACAGACGTATTGGTGCTGTAAAAATATATGTTGATTCATTACACAAACTCCATGACTTATTTCAATATTCGAAGTAATTTGAGGTGCAGTTAGGTTATGGTGTGTAACGCCACTTGCAATAATCCTTCAGTTATATCGTGGCGGTCAGTTTTATTGGTTGAGGAAACCGGAGAACCCGGTGAAAATCACCTACCTGTCGCAAGTCAGTGATACACTTTATCACACAATGTTTTATCGAGTACAGATCACCTGAGCGGGATTAGAACTCACAACGTTAGTGGTGATAGACACTGATTACAAAGGTAGTTGTAAATCCAACTACCATGCGATCACGACGGCCCCAGCGTAATTTGAAGCAGACAAAGTAACATTAATATATTCGTATGACACGTTCGACAAATATATTGTTTTACTTACAGAAGTCTGGATCATATTCATACGACTGTATCTCATTTTCTTTAGAAACTTGGCAATATTAACATAGCCAGTGATACACCCTTCCTCCAACAAAGCATCTAGTGCAATGTATGTCCCGGTTCTACCAATGCCAGCACTGTAATGTGTACATAATATGTTAAGTGCACGAACAATCAGTGACTCTGCTAATGTACTGGTGATGCTTATAATGTAATTCAACGCTTTTTAATTGTGTGGTCTGTTTGAGTGGAAGCGAATCTGTGCAATATTTTTACAATATTTTAAGTATGGAACAGTCAATGACTCTGCTATTGTACTGATGATGTTGATGATGTCGTTCATTTCCTGCTATGTTCTGTGGCCTGTTTGAATGTGGAAGTGAATCAGTGCAGGTTTTATGATTGCTTCCTTAGATCTATATTATCGTTGGATATCTAGTCATAAGGAGGTGGAGAGTTTGGATCAAATTAATCTGTGTTTGGGTCGGTCGGTTCTATACAAGAATATGAAGTTCCCTCAGCATATGCCGAAGTCTTTTTATGATCAATGTGTTGTGGTGGGAGGTAGTTTTTCGTGTTGTTGTGGTGGGAGGTAGTTGTTCATGTTGTTGTGGTGGGAGGTAGTTGTTCGTGTTGTTGTGGTGGGAGGTAGTTGTTCGTGTTGTTGTGGGATGTGGTTGTTCGTGTTGTTGTGGTGGGAGGTAGTTGCTCGTGTTGTTGTGGTGGGAGGTAGTTGTTCCTGTTGTGGTGGGAGGTAGTTTTTCGTGTTGTTGTTGTGGGAGGTAGTTGTTCGTGTTGTGGTGAGAGTTAGTTGTTCGTGTTCTTCTGCAGGGAGTTAGTTGTACGTGTTGTTGTGGTGGGAGGTAGTAGCTCGTGTTGTTGGTATATGTTGAAGTTGTTGCCCTATATTTGTCACAACGGATTCATTCGTTTAAATTCTATGATCACTGATATCAAGAACGCAAATATAGCAAATAGCTTAATAGGAAGATGACTTTAAATATTCGAAAAAAGTGATCAGAAAACACAATAGTCAAAAGAAAAAAAAAAGAAAAAATAAACAACGATCTACAAAACACTACACAGAAAACTAAGGATCGAGCATAGCTTAAGTAGTTTTGTTATACACTTAATGTATAGCCCAATGCATTAAAATTGACAATGTTGATTATCAATCCGGGCGGGGAAAAAAAAAATTTCTGAATTTGGCATGTCATTTTCTTACCAATTACCTTAAGTAAATACTTTCATAAGAATTTACTTAAAATTCAATATTTTATTCTTTATCCATTGGGCTGGCATATGCATATTATAATTATAACCTAAAATATAATATTAAATCTGTCATGTCAGCAGTCATTCTATTCACAATTCACCACACGCCAGGGCAAATATGTGACATCCAAAACATACTGTAATGACTTGGACATACTTTAATATTGCACGACTGGCTATTCCATGTAACACAACATACATGATTCATTACGGTCAAAAGCATGGGAAACCATAGGTTTCTATGAGTAATCAAATTGAATTTTGTATAGCATAATAAAGCATATTGGGTATCGATGTAATTTGAATTTAAATACTACATGCTTACCTGCAGTGAACTAGAAGTGGACTACTTTCCGTTGGATTATGATTTGTCGTGACATGTCTGTGGAATAGTACTAGATAAAGTGGATCCGGTGTTCCATGATCTGGCCAAGCTGTAAAGTGGTGCTGGGTTACAACTCTCTTCTCTCTTGTCTTGATTGTGGTAGATTAAATGTTAATAATCATATTGTAATAATTGCATATACATTAACTAAGCACATGTGTTCTCGCTGTGAATTGATATAAGGATATAATGAACATATTGGAAAAGAAGATGCAATGATATCGATGGCAGGGCGTATACATGTTAGCCATCTTTGCGCAAGTATGTAATTTTGTACAGCTTTCGTTTTATGTGTGACATAGATTAACCAATATACACATTTGCAGATCCTGGATCGTATAAGTGTACAATACGCACGAAATGCAAACGAACGGAAAACGCAAACGAAACGAACGAAAAACGAGCAAACGCTTCACACGAACGATAAGGAAAACGCACGATACACGAAACGAACGCACGATACACGAACGAACGAATCATTGGAGCGTACATGTAACCATATATTATCCAATGACAAACGATCATGGTTCTATAGAAGTACAATATAGTATGGTGTTATTATTTGAACGACTTTTATACAAATTGACGTGATTAACTAATCTTATATTTTATACGCAATTGATACAAAATGGATATATAAATGATAAATTAGTCGGTAAAGTAATAGGATTATACAATTTAAATTAAAAAGTTTATATTATCAATGTGTTTAATAATTATATGTATGATTAAATTTTAAATCTCATATATTTAACTTCCAAATATGACTTTATATTTATATAATTATATAATTATTCGGATTCTGTACTGACAACCAGACATAGGTGTATAGATTGTTTTCCCGGTCAAGCTGTCCGCTAGGTGTGTGGCTTAAAAAGGTCATAAATAGTATAATTGTTAATTAGAATGAAATTAAGAGTTGACATTTCACAAATGCAGTGCATGTATTTCCCAGGTGAAACTGCCAGAGGCGTTTGCTTACATACATATATATGCTATACATGTAGATGATTTCTTGTTTATTTGTCCGTAGAGTAAATTCTTGAAAAAATGCATTTATTAAATATGTTTTCCCTTAAAACAATTAATAAAATAGTCCAGTCTGGTAGCATCGCACACCCTCTAACTTTGGGCATGTGCCCGTTTGAATGCTTCCAATGGGTAAATATTTAAACTGTGCCTATGAATTGTTAATGCACAATTTATTTTGTTTTTAACACTGGAAAAAAATGGAATGTGTACATAAACTGACGAACGAAACGAACGATACATGAAAAGAACGAACCAATTACACGAACGAAACGCAAATGAAAGGAAAACGAAAAACGAATGGACGATACACGCAAACGAAAAGAACGAAAAACGCAAACGATACGAAATATATGTAAGCTTAAACGATCCAGGATCTGTACATTGATATAGCGGTTAATGGGTCTTCCAAAATCGGCTGATCAACAGAACATTATGTTTATGGTAGGTAGTTAGATGTACATCTACCTATATATCAATCAACACCTACCTGTAATAAAGCTTGGGAGTTTGATTGTAGCCCGTGGCGGAATATATTAGATTCAGTTGTGTGGACAATAACCTTGCCAGTAGCTTGAGGCAGCCGGGTGGTTACTACCCAAGTACTACGGTTTTCCCTACAAATAAACTGACTGGAAGAATATAAGTGAAATATTGTTAGACACGTGATAACTTCCTGAGAAGTTCGACTGAAAATGTCCCCGTTATCAATCAAAATACACGGTACATATGACTATGTTTATCGTGTTAGTTTCAAATGCAAATAGCCTACAAACAAAACAAAAACAAACAAAAAACAAAGTAAAATAGCAAAAAAACACGCATATTCTTGACATATATCTGTGTTGATTTAACATTCGGGAATGGAAATAACCCTCATTTGTTGAAGCTTTGGTTTATGAAGATTAAGTAACAGGTGAGGAAGGAGGTCTTCGTTTGTTTTGTTTTTGATCAAATACAGAATAAGAAAAAAAACAATTATGTAATACATTTCCAACCTTTTTGTTCATAACAGATATTTCCCTTGTTACATAAGCTGCTCTTTCTTTTTCTGTCACTAGTGTCAGGACTAGGCTTCCATGTGTCATTGGTATACCACCAACTGGCCAGTATCTATCACATTTAGCCTAAATAGATATAAAAAGTAAAAAGTAAAAATACCTACAAATGTATATCTTAATTTTGATCATCATGTATTTAATATATTTATTACATATATAGAGTGGAATTAACCTATAAGAGGGGCTGTCGTGATCGTGATCGTTAGATCTACAAACTATCTATGTAATCAGTGTCTATCAGCACTAACGTTGTGATGTCTATGTAATCAGTGTCTATCAGCACTAACGTTGTGAGGTCTATGTAATCAGTGTCTATCAGCATTAACGTTGTGAGGTCTATGTATTCAGTATCTATCAGCACTAATGTTGTGAGGTCTATATAATCAGTGTCTATCAGCACTAACGTTGTGAGGTGTATGTAATCAGTGTCTATCAGCACTAACGTTGTGAGGTGTATGTAATCAGTGTCTACCAGCACTAACGTAGTGAGGTCTATATAATCAGTGTCTATCAGCACTAACGTTGTGAGGTCTATGTAATCAGTGTCTATCAGCATTAACGTTTTGAGATCTATGTAGTCAGTGTCTATCAGCACTAACGTTGTGAGGTCTATGTAATCAGTGTCTATCAGCACTAAAGTTGTGAGGTCTATGTAATCAGTGTCTACCAGCACTAACGTTGTGAGGTCTATGTAATCAGTGTCTACCAGCACTAACGTTGTGAGGTCTATGTAATCAGTGTCTACCAGCACTAACGTTGTGAGGTCTATGTAATCAGTGTCGAAGTGGCGTTAAACACCATAACCCTACTCTAACCCTATAAACCCATAAAATATATAATAAATGTAAATAATAATCAATGTAGATATCACATGTAGTGCGCAGGACGTTTTCTGTAATAGTCTTCATCAGGTACACTCAACGTAAAAACAATTGAAATCTAAACAAGAAAGTGTGCATCACAAAATACGCTCGTCTTTATAAATCATCAAACGGTATAATGGTAATGACCCCAAAATAAATAGGGTTCTTCCTCTTCCACAGGGGAATCATGTGGCCAAGTTTGGTAAAGATCAAATATACAGAACTCAAGTTATCGTGCGGAAACGATCCTGTTGTCAGAAATTATATTTATGGTTACGGTGACCTTGGCCTTTGACCTAATCCGATACACAGAACTAAAGTTATTGTGCAGAAACCTGTGTGGACGCCCGCCCGCCTCCCGCCACCCTCCNCCCGTCTCGAGAAGGGCGTATAATAATTTAAAAAACCAAAGCCCTAATAGTCTTAATAATAATTACATTATTTAGAAATTATAGATTTCAGTAATATATAAATATACATATATATATCTGATAAACAATGTATGTGGGGAAACATTGACTATTGGGTGGATCATACCTTCTTGGACTAATAGTCCATCAGCAGAGATATCGGTCCAGTAATCAAAATTAGATATCTAAACATAACTAACATATAGTATTGATTAATATGCAACACTATCACTAACCATTTATTCTTGTTTAGATATTTAAAACAAGCATACACGTATCAAGAGTATAATTGATAGAAACAAGTCATAAATATTTGACTTTTTACACACAAAAGGAAAACAAGGTTGGACTATGGTCTTTAACGTCAATTTCAACAATATCTCAGTTATATCGTTGCGGTCAGCTTTATTGGTGGAAGAAAACCGGAGTACCCGGAGAAAACCACTGACCTGATAAACTTGATCACATAGTGTTGTATCGAGTACACACCGCCATGAGCGGGGTTCGAACTCACAGCTTCAGTGGTGATAGGTACTGACTACCCATGTAGTTGTATATCCAACTACCACACGACCACGACCACGACGGCCTCAGAGAGGCAAACAAAATTGTAAAGAAAATATAGAAATTGAACTAAAGAGTATATATTAATAACCTTTCCTGATTCTTCTAGATTTGTCAACATTACAATCTTCTTTACGTTGTTCTGCCAAATCATTATCCAATGGTCTGGAATAGTAATCTCTGTCGGACCTGTAAAATATTATAATGTAATACAATCCAATACAGGACTAGGATTAGGGTTATAAGGTGTTTAACGCCACTTTCAACAGTAGTTCAGCTATATTGTAGCGGTCAGCGTTTATTGAGTGGTAGAAACGGATGACACGGAGAAAACCACCGACCTCTCACAGACAAATTTTATCACATAATGGTGTATCGAGTACACCTCTCCTGAGCGGGATTCGAACTCACAACGATAGTGGTGATAGGAACCGATTGCATATGTAGTTGTAAATCCAACTACCATACAATCCAACCACGGCGACCCCTGACAAGAACAGTCAAATGATAACTCGACTAATAAGTGATTCATTTCAATTATATATGCATTAACACATTATTCATTTTTGTTACCTTTTTTGTTTTTAGAGGCAGCAGTACAAACGCTACCTAATGTAATATATATACTCTTCCGTTTTCCATCATTCGAAATATTCCGGCTTTTTATTATAGAGTGATAGTAATGTATATGAAGATATCATTTAAAAAATGTGCAGCTACCACAATTTGAACAGAAGCATTATTGATTTGTCATGGGTCGATACTTCTGCTGGCGGACTATTAGTCCCCGAGGGTATCAACGGCCCAGTGGTCGGTATTTCGGCACTGACATGGTTTATTAAATATATCTGTTACTGAAATTGACAGTTCCTGATCATTAATAAAGATAAGGTTCTTCTCTTTCAGACATAGATGCCCGTAGCTGATTTTGGCTGTCATGTTTAGTCCCTTTAGTTTACTTACTCCCAAAGACTTTAAAATTGTTTGTATTTCCAATATTTTGACCACGAGCGTACCATGGGCGTACCATCAGTGTACCATCAGCGTATCACGAGCGTACCATCAGCCTACTATGATCGTACCACGAGCGTACCACGAACGTCCAATGAGCGTACCAAGAACGTATCATCAGCGTATCACGAGCGTATCATCAGCGTACCCGTCGTGCGCACTAAATTAGATATCTACGATTTTATCCATTTCGTTTCTAAGAAAAGTCGTTCTGTGAATTAGAATAGAGATAATAGTAAAATTTGTCACTGGTGAACGTTATACTTTGATATACACATTCACAAAACATATGGTATCTGTAACATATGATATTCTTCCGCTAACAGTGTATAATTACCTTGAGATGCGATGTAACATTTGTCTTTTTCAAAACCCTGAAAGGAAATTCAAGTTATCTGATAAGACCGTTCTCATTATTACAGTTTTATACACAAGAAGTATATGTTTACTTTAATAATTATAATTCCCTGCTTTAATTATCTAAGAAACATTTTCAATTTTTGAACAAGTTATGCTATGCAACCTAATTTGGCCCAATGTATGCTTAATAAACGAGTAAACGGTTTATGAAAATAATCCAAAGCATAGCATATTCAAAAATTTCCAATATTATACGATTAAACACTGTTTTTTTTCTAGGAAGGACTTTATGCATAGTTTATGAGTGAGCTGCCGGAATTTATACATACATAATTTCCTAAAAACACAGTGCTTAATCCTTATAATTCTTATTCTTGGATATCGTGTTGTTTTCGACGTTAAATACTAATAATTCTTGGTGGATTATTATTTTCATATTCCTACGCCGTAATGCTACAAAAAAGTAGTACAGTAAACGGAAATATTGATTCATCAATTCCTTTCGAATGACGTAGAATAAGTGACGATATACAATCAGATTGCGAGTTATTGATAAATTCTAGTAAGAATATAATTATTTCTTTATACTTTATTTTTTACAAAAACAAATTGATGAATCCTCGATTTTAATAGCGATTATTTCATTGGACTATTTGAATTTGTCTGTAGCGAATGAACACGATGGCTTCGTCACAATTCCAGCTAAGGTTATCATGTATTACCAGTGTTGCTCCAGGCAGATTAGCCAATCAGATTCAAATTAACTTATTTATAATTGTAAACTCTTATTACACATCTATTTTCAGTAACACCTTTTCCAATATAAAAGACATCACATATACCAGTTTGTCTTGTTTGCTTTATTGAATATTTTCTCCTAACTGCGACAAGGGAAAAACACCTTCACGATAAACTTTTAACACCAGTCATACTCACGTCAATGTAATTTGCATTGATATAGTCAGACTTTCCTGATCCATGATCTGTTTCTAGAATTACCCTTGAATGATCATCTGTTTAAAGAAAATAATGTCTTCTTGTATTATTCAACTTAATATTTAAACATACTTAAAAATGTATATGGTATATTCTCTAAAACAATCTGTTTATTTTAATTACACTTTAGGCTTATTTTCATATTAACATTAAGTATATCAATACTAAATAAACTTTAGAAAAAACCAAAGGGGCAATCGAGAATGGACAATTCAGAGATACTGGCAACATTGCCCACATAAGACACAGGATGAAGAAAAAAAAAACAGCAGAGACAACTTAAAAGATGAGCAACACGGACTCCACCAAAAATCGGAGGTGATCCCAGGTGCTCACGAAAGGTAAGCAATTCCTGCATCTTATAAGACACAATATATGGTATTCGTCTAGTCGTAGGACACCACTATGCGGAATTAACCAAACAGCACAAGTAAGACAAGAGTGCTTCAAACAACTGGGGATATAGAAGCACCGAACATTGTTTATGCGGAAATCGTAACGGACATCACAATACGAAACCAACATAACAACACATGCTTATTAAAGTATATAAATTACTCAACTCGACACCGAGATAACAAAACATTGAAGACGTAAGAAATAACAAATTGCCAAACCTGCACTGAAACTGAGCTGAGACAATTAGTTATCAGGATAAACACATTTCCCTAATCATTTTGTTATTATTCATTCCATTAAAAAGTAACAATCGTAATACAATATTTCATCATGTTATACTTACATGGTAAGGTAGTTCTATATCTATTCTTCAAGACGTTTTCCTTGAGTTGTGATTTCGTTGTTGGATGCTGAGCTCCATATTGCATACTCTATATATATATATATATATATATATATATATATAATCTAGATCTATAAACATGTATGTAGTCGTCACAGTTTCTATTGTAAACAATGTTTGCTGATTTGATATCCCCATTGCCACGTTGTACACATTTGGGTATGTTCGATTATGCATCAATAAATTATTAATACTTTGATCATACAGTCGATGAGGCTCCATGACAAGCTTAATTGTTTCTTAAATATATTTTTTCTTCATGCCTTCATTTACAATAAATGTTTACTATATATTTGTGTTATTCCATATTTTAATGTTCAATTGTGTATTTTATAATACATGTAATGGAAAGGGACAGTCGTGGTCGTGATCGTATGGTAGTTGGATTTACAACTACTTATGCAATCAGTGACTATCACCACTAACATTGTGGGTTTGAATGCCACTCAATCGGAGTGTATTCGATACAACATTATGTGAAAAAGTTTATCAGTGACTTGCGACAAGTTGGTATTTTTCTCCAATTAAACTGAACGCCACGATATAACTGAAATATTGTTGGCGTTAAGCCTCAAAATCCCCTCCCCTTTATGTAAGTTGTTTAACTTTTATCTGATAGTTTTTTTTTTCTTTTTGAACAATAACATAAGTTTAAAGTGAATGTTTGCGTGCCTACAGATAATATGATAACTCTGTTATTAAAGCCCTTGTGTTTTATTATATACATAATATCTACTGAATTAATACACCAAGCAAACACGTATATACCTGACAAGATTACTTTATTTAGTAATTGATTGTATAATTACACCTTTTCATAGATTTTGTCGATTTCCATTTTACCACCGACGAGGTAAGTGCATGATGATTTAACTGTTTTCTGTAGATACTGTTGCTGCTTTATAATTGCATTATGTTCTTTGTACACAAATGTTTTTTTAACTTTTTTTAAAGCACAAATAATGATGTTATTACACTTAAATTTGCTGTAGACAATTTACTAGGAATACAGCTTTTGCCTAGTATCATTAATCCAAAATGTTAAGATTAATTATTCAATTTTCTGATACTTAAAGATAATTCGTGAAGGAAATTAAATTCAACGTTTGTTAAAGGCAGGATGCATGGTACATTACTTTGCAATTGAATTTAATATGATGATTTTAGAATCCTTCCCCATCTTTATTATTCTTTTATTCTTTTTATTTTTCATATCTTCATTCTGTATCTTGCTGTCTAATGTTGCCTGTTTCTCTGACTTGTCTATTTTTGATTCCCCTTTCTGCTTACGAAAGCGTTTATTCATTCGGCAAATTATATGAATATTAAACACTAATTACCTGATATTGTTCTTTCAATCCGTCATTTATCTGTGTTCTTCCTATACATTAAACACTAATTACCTGATATTCTTCTTTCAATCCCTCATTTATCTGTTTTCCTCCTATACATTAAACACTAATTACCTGATATTCTTCTTTCAATCCCTTATTTTTTTGTTTTCTTCCTATATATTAAACAATAATTACCTGATATTCTTCTTCAAACCCTCGTTTATTTGTTTTCTTCCTATATATTAATTACTAATTACCTGATATTCTTCTTTCAATCCCTCGTTTATTTGTTTTCTTCCTATATATCCCTTTAAATCGTCCACATTTACACAGGAATTAATATATGTTATGTTTTCATAAGTCATAGTTTCATTTGGGCTCATATTTATTTTTGATGATGTTGGCATTAAGTCATCATCAGTGTCAGTGGAAAACGTCCGATTAAGTATGCTGATGTTGATGTACAGTTGGTCCTCTCTGCCTTCTGAAAAAATATAATGATCTGTTAACCGTTACCATACAGGTATGAATTCAATGTTATGCGTAATACCGTAGAATAAGGTAAAATATAAATTTATGCGATCAGGTTTCCTCACAAAGGACGTTTCCATTGAAGAATACCACAGCTGGATCTTTCAATTGACATTTTCAAATGAAAAAAAACCCCAAATATTTCAAATGGACATGGTGTCATGTGCTACTTGTTCCTCTGAACTTTGGTTATGTAATAATTGTTCCTAAATGACTTTGTTTTATGTAATATGTTTTCCTTTCTCATAATAAAAGTAGCCATGACAGGAATACAATTTTACATAAAACAAAGTTCTTTAGGAACAATTATTACATAACAAAAGATGCGAGGAACAAATATTATGATGAACTAAAACAAACACAAATATGACAAACTGGATGTAAAAGTATATGGCATTTTATTTAAACTTTCAAATTAGTTCTAATACAACATTTCTTTAATCAATACAATATTTGAAAATGCAATAATATTATGACATGGTGATTCCCATAATACTATGACATGGTGATTCCCAAATATTATAACATTATGCATGCTATGATAATTTCAATAATATTATGGAACGATAGTCTCCATAATATTATGATACGATAGTCTCCATAATTTTATGACATGATAATTCCCATAATATTATGGTATGGTGATTCCAATAATATTATATGATGAATTCCATATTATGATTCCCATAATATTATATGGTGTTTTCTCATAATATTCCCATATTATTATGAAAGGGTGATTCCCATAATATTATGTCGTGCTAATTCCCATAATATCATAGTATGATTTTTAATATTTAAAAAAAAAATTATATGTATATTATTTCAATAAATTAGAATGCAAAATTAGAGAAAAAATATAATATTGATAAGATGTCAGAAAATATTATGCATTTTTAGATAAATTATTAAGAATACATATATATTCAATGTTTACATTTAGGGTGTATCCCAATTGCACTTTAGTTATGATTTCATTTCAAAATGAATGGGTGCCTTTTGTAAAAAATCATTTAAAATGTATACTATATATAAATATATATAATAACAACTCAAGCAAGTGTGCTTACCTTTGCTGAAGGATCCATCATTTAAGAAATTAAAGATTGTATTATACTCCTCTGCCTCCATGTTCAAGTACTCAAAAACACTTTCAACTAATTCAATTTCAAGGTCAACAAACAATCATGTGATTATGAAAATCAGAGTCAAGAAAATATTTAAGCATATTCATAGGTGTGATTATTGATGTGTGACACATGTATAATGGAAATTCCTATAATAGAGTTTCTTTTTTATTTGAGAATAAATATTATAGACAGGTATAATATATTATGTATTATTTATTCCCAAATACTAACATGACCATAATATCATTTCCTAAGTGAACAAATAATATAGGGAACAAATATAAGTTGACATAAATGTTAGAGAAAACTACAGACAAAGGTAACAATAAGTAAAATACACATAACGAAGATAAGCAAGTTAAAATAGACAGAACGAAGATAAACAAGGCACATTACACAGAACGAAGATAAACAAGGCAAATTACACAGAACGAAGATAAACATGTCAAAATACACAGAACGAAGAGAAACAAGTCAAGTTACACAGAACGAAGATAAACAAGTCAAATTACACAGAACGAAGATAAACAAGGCAAATTACACAGAACGAAGATAAACAAGTCAAATTACACAGAACGAAGATAAACATGTCAAATTACACAGAACGAAGATAAACAAGTCAAATTACATAGAACGAAGATAAACAAGTCAAAATACACAAAACCAAGATAAACAAGTCAAGTTACACAGTACGAAGATAAACAAGTCAAATTACACAGAACGAAGATAAACAAGTCAAATTACACAGAACGAAGATAAACAAGTCAAATTACATAGAACGAAGATAAATAAGTCAAAATACACAGAACCAAGATAAACAAGTCAAATTACACAGGACGAAGATAAACAAGTCAAATTATACAGAACGAAGATAAACAAGTCAAATTACATAGAACGAAGATAAACAAGTCAAAATACACAGAACCAAGATAAACAAGTCAAGTTACACAGAACGAAGATAAACAAGTCAAATTACACAGAACGAAGATAAACATGTCAAAATACACAGAACGAAGATAAACATGTCAAATTACACAGAACGAAGATAAACAAGTCAAATTACATAGAACGAAGATAAACAAGTCAAAATACACAGGACCAAGATAAACAAGTCAAATTACATAGAACGAAGATAAATAAGTCAAAATACACAGAACCAAGATAAACAAGTCAAATTACACAGGACGAAGATAAACAAGTCAAATTACACAGAACGAAGATAAACAAGTCAAATTACATAGAACGAAGATAAACAAGTCAAAATACACAGAACCAAGATAAACAAGTCAAGTTACACAGAACGAAGATAAACAAGTCAAATTACGCAGGACGAAGATAAACAAGGCAAATTACACAGAACGAAGATAAACAAGTCAAATTACACAGAACGAAGATAAACAAGTCAAATTACAGAACCAATGATCAACAAGGACCCCACCAAAATAAAAAAGAAGAGTGATCCCAGATTTTCACTACTATTTTCATCAGATTAATGTTGTATATATATATATAAATAAAAACTATAACACAAATTTCCCAGACGTTTCGGCCATTCCGGCCTTCTTCATTGGAAATATTTTTAACAAGTCAAATTACAGAACCAATGATCAACAAGGACCCCACCAAAATAAAAAAGAAGAGTGATCCCAGATTTTCACTACTATTTTCATCAGATTAATGTTGTATATATATATATAAATAAAAACTATAACACAAATTTCCCAGACGTTTCGGCCATTCCGGCCTTCTTCATTGGAAATATTTTTAACAAGTCAAA
>MJUT01042279.1:89108-151028 GCA_002080005.1 Gigantidas platifrons | reverse complement strand
GGCATTTGTTGTCTACACGTCTAAGTTGAGATTCCACAATATCAGATTTGTAACCTCGTTTTGAAAGTTGACTGCAAACTACTTCTCTCCTCTTTTTGTACTGTTTTTCGTCGGAGCAAATACGCTTAATTCGCACTCCTAAACCGTAAGGTTTTTAAAATCGTTCGCTGACGAGGCTCGCCGAGTCAGCGAACGATTGAAATCTTACCCGAGGGTGTCGGAGATTTCCCTGTCTTGCACTTTTTGCCGGTGTTTGATTTTATTTCTCACTTTTATCAGCTGTTACCTAATTGTTTTGTTTACATTCCCGATCGAGCGTTTTCCCGCAAATTTTGTTTCCATTGCTGTTTTTGCCGCCAGATGTTTTGCGGACGTGCATTGTTACGTTGACGTTTGTATTGTTTGTTTATGTAACGTTTCATTATTCTAGTAAACATGCTGACGCAGACTGGTTGCTCAGTCGAAAGCTCCAAGCATTCTTATAGTTTTTATTATATATATATATATATATATCTGTTGATATTTCATAGTGTGTAATTCCTATCATGCTCACCGTTCCGGAATGTTTCTATTATAGAAGACAGCGAAGATGCTCCCTTTTTGCAAGTCCTCCCGCCATGACTTCTCATCCCAAATTAAGCATAATACGACGGGTGTCAAGAGTGGAACAGAACAGGGTTACTATTCCGTAACATCTGATGTCACCCTTCTTTCATTGTTTGTTTAGATTTATGTCTGTGTTGGAAGTCCAATAAATCGGTTTTAAACCGCCACATTTTTGCTAAGGACTTGATTTGGGTGAAAAGAGCAAATAGTATTTGCTAGATTTGTTTGAATGATTCATGCATGACACCCTTGTTGTATGTATAAAAATTACACAAACATAAACATCGTTCTTACTAATTTATTAACAGCTGACATCAATTTCGCGAAGACTGTAAATGCTTCGTAGATTGATAATTAAAAAATTGATTGCTATTTAATGTCAAGCCAACAGAAATTCAATTAGTAGTGCATTGATGAGGAGAACAATTTAAACGAAAAATAATATAGTAAAAAGGTAGCATTGAATTAGCCTAAAGGTAAAGGTACTGATTTCTACAAGTTGAAATGGGTGATGATGCACAGGGAAAGTAATTTGTTCCTTCCAAGGGACCATCAACGAGCAGTTCTAATTTACTAATACGGAGTAGAGGCTACTGGAGGTTGTCTTTTGTGCAATGAACGTGACATTTCGAATTTGCATGTGGAATTCTATGTTTGATTTGTCCATCAAACTAGATGACACACATTTCGGAGGGGTAGTATTCCTCAGCGGTAAAAACAGATATTACATCATGAAGGATTGTGAAGGACAACATAGTCCATTAATGAAAACACAAAACATAAAACTTGACATACAAATGTATATTGCTGTATAGCAAGGTAAAAATTTTCAAGGGTTTCCCATGTGTATCTCTTACAATGATCCACTAAAACATACGGTTCACGATCTGGTACAATACCTGTTCGAAACGTTACATCTTCTTCATTGGTGTATAGTGTGTTATTTATTACTTCAGTTGTGTCTTTAACATGAGGTTTTTGTCTTCTCCTAATAACAATTACAAAGTTTCATATCAGAAAGCTGAACATTCGTACACCTTGTTAAACAACAGCTACATACACAGAAAGCAGAAATATAGCTTAATAGATATTATTATGTGTGCATGTTGTGTGTAATATTTAATACTGAAGCGACAAACAAACTATTTTTTTACAAAAATAAACAATGTAAGCAAACAGATGGTAGGATGTTGTCATATATATGACCGAAAGTCTTGATTGCTACAGGCTAAGGGAGAATGACTGAATTTGGATGGCCTATTTTGTCTTGTATCGGTCAACCAACCAAATTAACTTTTACCAGCATTGAGCTTGGCATTCCGTTAAATCCAGTAAGGACACTAGCAGTAAATACTCTCCATTCAGAGGAGTTGAACTGTTCCTAATAGTGATGTCACCAGGTACTATTTGTTATCCCGAGTTCCCTCAAGGTTAAGTATTTCTATCAGTTCTATTAATTTCTTTAAATATGCAAATATTAATTTTATACCACTTGCATTTGCATTGAATGTGTTGCAATCTTTGTATGATATTTTGTACAAGCATGCCATGGGATTTAAAAGGAGCTTAGAGAGAATTCAAAAGCATTTCTCAAATTTTCAATTTTACCTTTTAACATATACGAATGCAATTACTACGACAACCAGTAACAAGATAACTGCTGAAACACCACCAGCAAAAGGACCTGCATCAGGTGAAGACGTCAGGACCTCTGTAAGACATGCAGTAGGGCAAACATTGCACACTGTTATTGTCATATTTGATGCATGTAGTTATAATTCTTAAAGCAGTTATACATAAATGTAGCATAACAAAAACAAAGACAAGATTGAGTGATTGACTGTTGTTTATCGTGAGCAGTATCTGATCTATTTGTATGATGTGAACCACTGTACACACCAGTGGTCACTTGTTGATATTTCCCATCAAAACAGAAAGTGAATGTAATTACAACTTGTTTCGCAAAGGACAACAGGTACAAATGAGAAAGGTGTACCATAAAAGCCATATTTAGGCTTATATATAAACTTAGTATGGGATACATTATATTATATACTTTTTCATACCTTCCTATTAGTGTTCCCATTCCTCTATCAATCTACTAGTGCGATTATTTCACAATAATCCATTGCAAAATATCAATATCTCGAACTGAGTTGATTACCTCCTATCAAATGTATTACCGAGTTTGTTATGCCTGTAAGAGCTCAGTTATGCTTTGAAATCTTTTAATAAGAGAATTAACATTCCCACATACAATTAATCCAGTAGAACGCACCACAAACATACACTATGTATTCCCTGAATTAATCTTCTAAAATTTACCTGGACACAACTTTATAGAGCACGATTCAATTTCTGTGCCATTTCCTTGACAATCTGAGCCCCCATCTGTAGGCTCTGGTTTGTTGCATTCCTGGTATCGTGACCTTGATCCACTACCACATGTCGCTGAACATGAATTCCAATCTTGCCATGTACCCCAGTTTCCATTTACTAAATATATAAAATAAAATATAAGTGTTAAGAAACAAAAACGATTACAATTGAAAAACCACTAGAATATAATTGTCTTTATTATCCCAATCAACATAATGTTTACAAGAGTTGCCGTCCACATTGAAAATTTGTGATTTATCACGATTTTACCGTTTGTGGACATTACTGACCGCGTATATTTCCTAAAGACAGAAATCATCTGCACTTTTGTCGATACTGTTATCCATTTCGAAGGTATATAATAATACAAATATGGACGGTATATAGGATGATATTACTGTTGCTACGTAAGTTGTACACACAAAATAAACGTGACCTGATATTACAAATGTATAACCTTGTAAAGACTCCCAATTTTGAATACTCATTTGCATATATTTTATTATTCTATAAAACGAACGTCGTGTCTGCATTATATACATCAACTGACTCGACTACGTTAGGACAGTGAGTAAGTGCTTACACATATAACTCTAACACATACCTGGGCATGAGATGGTGGCAGAGCATGAACCAGTTTCCTTGTTCAATCCTGGGCAAGTAGAACCACCATTTACTGGTGATGGATTATCACAGGCTCTATATCGTGTCTTTGTTCCTCTAACACACGTCTTTGTACACGGAGTCCAGTCTTCCTTTTGCTTTGGTGATAATTTAGTCAAAGTATAGAGCATATTCGTCTGACAATTTAAGCCAGTAATGTTAAACTTAGATTTGTGAGCTATCAGATTGTATGTACTCGACGGGATTGAACTCATACCATTGTTGCATTGCAGCACCATTCGCGTAGCCTTATGTCTAGCGCCTTAGATCACTTGGTCACATCCGCTGTCTATTGATATATATATTGGCTGAACATCACAAAGAAATGGCTGTAAATGAATTGTATTCAATACAATATGTCTGATATAATAATCCGGATGTAAACCGTTACATCTGTCTATGGCCATCAATTTTAACTATCGTGTTTGATTCCATAAAATAATCACCCACGATTAGACATTGCTATCATCGTTGTCAGTAGGTAATTGACTACCAATATTATCTAATAATGAACAACTTATGCAAACACTGTGGTAGTATGTGTCTTTATATTACCTGGGTCTGTGATATATAATTATCATCTTGATCCAGTAGGTAATTGACTAACAATATTATCTAATGATGAACAAATATTGTAGATACTGGGGTAATACGAACAAATTATCTACATACTGTGGTAATATGTGTCTCTTCGTTACCTAGCTCTGTGTAATTTCTTTTGTACATGTATTTATTTGATTATTGTCATCGTATTTTTTTCATAGATAATTTATCTATGTTTGATGGAAATATATATGTATACGTCTGAAAATATAACCAAACAGTGCTAGAATTTGATCTTTGAGTTGACAAATTTTTGTTCTTCCCTCGACGGGATTGGAACTCACACCATTGATACACTGCAGCACCAATCGCTTAGCCTGATGTCCAGCGCCCTATACAACATGCCCTCTTCCATGTCAGCTCCGATATCATTCCGAGGACCCAATATCAGCCCGAGACACAGTCGAGGGAAGCTAGCTGGGATTATATGGAAAAGGTCGTGTATTAATCTTTTTATCATTTATACTTCCGACAAATTGTTTTTACGAGAAAAATAATACAAAATTAATATTTAAAAGTCAATGACTTTATATGGACGTTTAATTGTGAATTCAACAGATATATTTTCAGACCACTATTGTCAAGCAAGAATATCTCATCACCTATAAATATGCAATGACATTTCCTAGAAAGGCATTTTGAAACATTAGAAGAATAGAAGATGTGATTCTTTCTTGGTGGTTTTTATTTGCAGTGAATCGTGACGAGAACATTGTCCGTGAATCATTTTTAGTCAAAATTATTTCACGTACTCCGCTATAAACATCCACCACCTAATGTGTTTGTTTTTCATGATTTTGTTTAATGTGGTCTTTTTGACGACATAATTATTTCACTCTTGACTCGATGTGTCAAAAGTACAGGTATCATTAGTGGTCACCTGCACTGATTCTATCGTGACACGATTAGTAGGGCTGTAACAAGGGTACGGTTAACACTGATTCTGTCTGACACGATTAGTAGTGATGCAACAAGTGTACAGTTAACAGTGATTTTGTCTGACACGATTAGTAGGGATGTAACAAGGGTACGGTTAACGCTGATTCTAAATGACACGATTAGTATGGATGCAACAAGGGTACAGTTAACACTATTCTGTCTGACACGATTAGTAGGGATGTAACAAGGGTACGGTTAAATCTTATTCTGTCTGCCACGATTAGTAGGGATGTAACAAGGGTACTGTTAACACTGATTTGTCTGATACGATTAGTAGGGATGTAACAAGGGTACGGTTAACACTGATTTTGTTTGACACGATTAGTAGGGATGTAACAAGGGTACAGTTAACACTGATTCTGTCTGACATGATTAGTAGGGATGTAACAAGTGTACGGTTAAAACTGATTCTGCCTTACACGATTAGTAGGGATGTAACAAGGGTACGGTTAAAAACTTACATTGGGTTGCATACTTTTAAAGGTGTTTGATCAGCTGCATTTGCTTCCCGTGAGTTGTGATTAATCAAAAGTATTTTTCGTGAACAATGATTAGATCCCATCACCCACTAATCTTTGCGTGTCAGTTAATATTTGTAAAGAGACGACACCGGAAACACGGAAGTGACTTGCACGAAAAGCATCAGTTAATATTTCTTTGGACGAGACGCTAATTATGTTAGACAACAGATCATCGAAATATCTGTGCATAAGATAGTTGTAGAGCATGGTACCGTTTCATATCCCAATCCTGGGCAAAGAGAAACGCCATTTTCTAATGTTGGATTGTTACAAGAACTATATCTTTCAACAATATTTTAGGTATATCGTCACGGTAAAGTTTTATTAGTGGAGTACTCGGAGAAAACGACCGACCTGTCGCTGCAGGCCAATGATAAACTTTATCGCATAATGTTGTATCGAGTACACCTCACAATGAACGGGGTTCGCACTCACAACGTCAGTGGTAATAGGCACTGATTGCACAGGTAGTTGTATATCTAACTACCGCACGATCACTACCACGGCGGCCCCTGTAAAATATAGGTTGTCAATTCATTCCATATACTATTGTAATATAGCATCGTACATGAAAATAATAAAAACGCAGATATCAAATTTAATATGCACTAGCCGTTTCTGCAATAATCTCCATTATGTACGCTCAAATTCAAAAGATTGGAAAACCCAAATAAAAAAAAACATCTGATGGAGAAAGAACACAATAAGGGCATCAACAAGATAGCCAAAAATCGGGTTATGGTCACATATGGCCGAGGGAGGAGAACAAGAGTTTTAGTAATAATTACATTATTTAGTAACTGTAAAATATAAAATATAAGTATATCTAATAAACCATGTCAGTGTCGACTAATAGTCCACCAGCAGAGGTATCAACACTGCTTAATGGGTAGATGATACCAGCGAGGACTATTGATAGTAACACTGACTACTGGGTGGATGATACCAACGAGGACTAACAGTACACCAGCAGAGGAAGTGACCTAGTGATAGTAACACTGACTACCGGGTGGATGATACAAGCGAGGACTAATAGTACACCAGCAGAGGAAGCGACCTAGTGATAGTAACACTGTCTACTAAGTGGATGATACCAGCGAGGATCAATAGTCCAACAGGAGAGGAAGCTACCTAGTGATAGTAGGACTGACTACTCGGTGGATAATACCAGCGAGGTATAATAGTTCACCAGGAGAGAAAGTGACCTATTGATAGTAATACTGGTTACTGGGTGGATGATACCAGCGAGAACTAATAGTCTACAAGCAGAGGAAGCGACATAGTGATAGTAACACTGACTACTGGGTGGATGATACCAGCGAAGACTGATAGTCCTCCAGGAGAGGAGGCAACCTAGTTATAGTAACACTGACTACTGGGTGGATGATACCAGCGAGGTCTAATAGTCCACCAGGAGAGAAAGTGACCTAGTGATTGTAATACTGGCTACTGGGTGGATTATACCAGCGAGAACTAATAGACTACCAGCAGAGGAAGCGACCTATTGATAGTAACACTGACTACTTGGTGGATGATACCAGCGAGGACTAATAGTGCCCCAGGAGAGGAAGCGACATAGTGATAGCTACATTGATTACCAGGTGGATGACACCAGCGAGGACTAATAGTCCACCAGCAGAGGAAGCGACCTAGTGATAGTAGCACTGGCTACTCGGTGAATGATATTAGCGAGGACTAATAGTCCACCAGCAGAGGAAGCGACCTAGTGATATTAACACTGACTACTGGGTGGATGATACCAGCGAGGATTAATAGTTCACCAGGAGAGGAAGCTACCTTGTGATAGTTACACTGACTACTGGGTGGATGATACCAGCGAAGACTAATAGTCGACCAGGAGAGTAAGCGACCTAATGATAGTAACACTGACTACAGGATGGATGATACCAGCGAGGACTAATAGTCCACAAGCAGAGTAAGCTACATAATGATAGTAACACTGACTACAGGGTGGATGATACAAGCGAGGACTAATAGTCCACCAGGAGAGGAAGCGACCTAGTGATAGTAATAAAAACGTAGATATCAAGTTTATTGTGCATGACCTTTATAGAGACAATATAATATGTTTAAGATAAAATTAATAAAATGTTACAAATATCTGTTAAATATCTGTGTTCAGTGTATTCCATATAATATAATAACATAGTAAGCAACATTGTAATCATTTCTGGTTTTTATAACCGCTATGTTTGTGGATGGACAAGATGACTAGTTGGTGTTAAATCAATTTCGAGTATGAAGAATGATTTTCAAATCTACAAAGTATACATATCCAATTATACAAAGATAGCACCGTGGTTAGTAAGTAATAGACCCTCAATTTTACCTGTTTTTATGGTGAATTTACTCGTATGAGGCAGACTTCATACAGTGGCTTCTCAAGAAGGACGAAAAGAAGCTAGCCCGATCATTTAATTTTACGTTCCGCTATATAGATTATGCACTTTCACTAAATAATTCTAGGCTTGATGATTTCGTTGATCGCATCTATCCCATTGAGCTTGAAGTAAAGGATATCACAGATACACATAGATCTGCTTCATACCTTGATCTACACCTCGAAATTGACAGTGAGGGGAGATTACAAACGAAACTTTGTGACAAAATAGATGATTTCAATTTTCCCATTGTGAACTTTCCATTTATATGTAGCAACATTCGAGCAGCACCTGCATATGAAGTAAATATATCTCAGTTGATACGATATTCTAGAGCTTGTGATTCCCATCAGGATTCCCTTGTTAGAGGGTTGCTGCTAAAAAGGAAGCTACTGAACCAAGGGTTGCTCTTAGTTAATTAAAGTTTTATTTAAGAAGGGTAGGTCGATATAAGATGATATTATTGCCAATATTATATGATCACCAAAAAACGCTTATACCTATCTTTGATATAGAAAACGTGGTGTATTTTATTCATATTATATACAGTCAAACCTGCCGTAACGGTCACCTTTATATAATGGTCACCTGCTCATAACGGTCACTTTCGTGCTCTCCCTCTGCATTTTACTATATATTTTAATTCGATATAGCGGTCACCTGTTCAATGCGGTCAGCGGTCACCATTTATATGTAATTTTCAGTGTAAAACCCTATGTATTACGGTCAATTTTATTTTAAAAATAATACCGGAAGTGATTTCGGAAGATCGGTATTTTTCTCAAATGTACCAAAAATCCTGAGGTGTTACAAAATATATTGACTAATTTAATTAATTAAATAAACAAACACATTTTGTTTTGTGAATCGTAAATGACATAAAGGACAGTTTATCCCCGGGCGGTATTGGGGATTTTTATTCATTACGACAAGAATAGAAATTCACCCACCAAAAATATTTTGTATCTAGTACATCATGTCAAAATCATCAACATCCGTAAATAGGAAAGCTTTGAAATTTGACAACAAAGTGAAAGCAATAAATCATTGTGATGTTGGGAAAAGTTGTCGGACTGTGGGAGAGAAGATGGGTGTTGGTCATACTCAGATAATGAACATTCTTTAAAGAAAATGCGAGATTCTTTACGATTTTGAAAACAACGTTCCCAGTTCAACCTCGTGTTACTGGAAATTTACGATTTTGAAAAACAATGCTTCCAGTTTAGTATACTTTTGTTTATTAAATATCTTTATTTATTTATTTGTATGTTTTATTCAAATCATATCATATTGAGATAATTTCATCAACAATAAATGTAAACCAGAGTAAAATTACGACAGGAACAAAATAACCAGTAAAACATTATTAAAAACATAAGATGTAATGAAAAATGTTTATTTACAACTAACGTGCAATATTTTGTCAAAAAATCAAAACCCTTCACATAAAGGTCACCTGTATATAGCGGTCATTTTCTCAATCTCCCCCAGGTGACCACTATAGACAGGTTTGACTGTACTAGTACTTGAGTATAGCTTTTTAAAACCTTATCCTGTGCAATCAATGCCTATCACTACTAAAGCAGTGAGTTCGAACCCCGTTCATTGCGAGGTGTACTCGAAACAACATTATGTGATACATTTGTCAGTGACTAGCGGTAGATCGGTTGTTTTCTCCGGGCACTCCGGTCACCTCCACCAATAAAATTGACCGCGACGATATAACTCAAATATTGTTGAAAGTGGCGTTAAACACCATAGACCAAACCTTAAATTCTTGAAGTTTGTTTTTGTAATAACAGTTGCTGAATTATTCATTGCAGATATTCTATGTAGTGTTTGGAACACGAAATGCATTGGAAAACTGTATTTTTTCCAAAAATAATAAATATATACTTGTAAGTTGTACACTTTTCCCATTGTATGTTATTCACACTTGGTGTATAGCTTTAGAAAAATAAATATACAGACTATTGAAGCTACTGTTGAAAACAAAATGGGACGATTTCCTAATGTATATACATGTACATGTATATATACTGAGCAAGAAAAGCTTAGCAACAAATGTTTTTCATTTTATATTTTCAAAAATAATTCATTGCATAACAATAAATATATTGTCATAACAAACAATAACAACAATAAAGAGGAACATGAACGTACAAACAATGTTAATTCACGAACTTCCTGATTTGCAAGACGTGACACATGATGAATTCACACATAAATCCACAATGTCAGTATCTTGTGCATGCCCCGTTGGCAGTAATGGTAGCTCTTCATCTTTTTAGCATGCCTCTGATGATTTGTTGGAACTTGTAATGTGGAATAGCTTTACATTCAATGATGAGCGCATTTTTCAATTCCTGCAAAGAGTTGAATGGATTATGATTCTCTCGAATTTGCCTGTTTAGCTTGCCCAAAACATGTTCAATAGGAGCCAAATCAGCAAAACGACTCGACCAGGGTAATGTATTGACATTGTTGGCCTGTAAAAAATTCATGGAGAGATAAGCGGTGTGTGACCGAGCATTGTCCTGCTGAAAGACAAAACGATTGTTTCTGTGCATGAACGGCAACTCGACAGGGTCTAAATGTCATCACAGTAGCACTGTGCATTCAACGTTTGTCTTATCACCATCAAGTTGGTCTTTCCTGCGTAATGCACTCCTCCTCACAACAGTAACTTACTGTCACCAAAGCGGTCCACTTGCATAGCACAAGCCGCCGCAGAGCGTTCACCAGGCTGTCTCCAAACACGAATGCGACCATTTGCAAATTTTAGTGTGAATCAAGATTCATCCGAAAAAAGCACTGTTCTCCTGTTTCGGCGCAATTGCTTATTTTTCACGACCTGCTGTGATCCTGATGTAGCGTTCTTCTCTAGGAATGAGATGCTTAGGTCTATCGGATTTTGGCCTATCGTTAACTGTGCCAGTGGTCCTGACACGTTGTGCTGACCTCCATATGGTTGTACGGTGAATACCAAATGACACAGCAACGTCACTTACCGTCATTCCGCTTTCCAACATACCGAAGGCGGTCATTCTGTTGAAGTCCACTACGGCGCCCCATAAACCTTTTGGTTACAAGAAAAATGTTTTTCTTCTGTTTTGAACCTTATTCAAGAACAAATTGTCGATGAAATTAGCTTTCGGAAAGAATAAACAGGTAAAACAAGTAGAAAACCCCTACTGCACGTGCAGCTGATTTTCCGCGCGAAATAACTCAAGTAAAACGTTATTGTACCTGTTTTAAATGTCTTTTGTATTGATTAACCATATGATGTCTATAATATTTATAGACGCAAAATGCGGAAAAAAAATAATTAATATGCGGGGGAAAAAATTGTTGCTAAACTTTTTTTTACTCAGTATATTATATGTACTCTTTGAAATTTTTCCTGGTAATATTTTCAATATGCATAGTGCATGTTATTAACAATCGGATGATACCTTTACAAAGTTCTAATTTGCAGATTACTGATGCTTTGTTGTGGGGAAAACATTTTATGACGTTTTACTCTTATTGCATATTGCATGAACTTTTTGAAACAAGTAATGCTCACTATCACAGAATCATTTGTAAAAAATATATTTATACTTGTAGGATTTTCAATATATATCCTCTATGTTATTCTCACAGATTTAGGATAAAAAAACCTACTTAGGTTGATTCATTTGATTGATTGATTGATTGATTGATTGATTGTGTTTAGCGCCAATTGCAAGCAATATTTCAGCTATATCAAGACGGAGTACACGGAGAGAACCATCGACCATGGGCAATCAACTGGTAAGCTTCATCACTTTCGACTGCAAGTCGAGTGCACCTTTGTTGTAATTTAAGAAGCCTTGTGCGAACTCATGCCGTTTGGTGATAGGCTTGAATGAGTTATTAGGTAATCCAACTACCTAGCTTAAAGAGCCATCGGACCCTCATACGTAGGAAGACTCAAGAGGGAAAAACATCAAATATTTTACTCATCTTATATATTTTATATACTTCTTTTAAAAAACTAAAATTGATGAAGTGTGAAAGCTTAAATGAGAAAAGGTATATCGTTTGATTCACTTTATATATTACACGCATCAATTTGAACAAAAAAACAGGCTTAATGTTTTTTACCTCCTAATAAAGTTTGTTTTCTGCCGAAAAAAATCATTGCACATGAAAATTGTATTTTACCTTCTCATTTATGTGATCTAAGACAATGAAGATACATTTGTCTCTTTGTGTGTGTGTTGTTTTATTTTTTGGTCAGTATGATGAGGGATAACTGAAGGTTATTACTGACCAGTAGAAAAAAGTATTGCTGATTAAGTTTTGAGCAAACAAAATACATTTTTAAATCTTTGTTCCCTCACGTGGAACTACAAACATGATGTCGGATTTTTAACTTTAGTTACATACAGTGGAATTTATCCCATCTAACAATTTGGTACCTCGACACTCAATAATATGTTTTACTTGTAAACGAGGTACTTGACGAACAGTAATATTTGGTCAGTCAAAAGTCGGAAGCAATCATTCACAATATAACATCGTCTAAATCATTTGGTCTTTGTATTGCTTCCGAATTACTCATTAATTCGTATCTAAATTGATTTCTTTGTCTTATCTACTGTACATACTTCTAACACTAACATCTACCTGTTCTAGTTTGGAACCAACCCAACAACGATATCTACCGCCGTCATTTATTTGAACATTATAGATAGTCATAGATCTACTATTTACATTCCCATATTTAGCTCCTGCTTGGATATAGCTATGCGAACTCAGATCCGTTCTCTTTTGCCAATAGTAATACGACCCTTGCAATATACATGTTAAGATAGTATTACTCCCCCATATGGCTATCGCTGAAATTAGACCAAAAATAAATAAGCGCAAACTTTAATAGAGAACACGGGTAAGTTGTTATAATTCTTGTTTCTATAATGTTCTTTAGTGGCTCTGTTAGCATTAAAGACATTTATGGCCAACAAGTTCCTTCGAAGGTCATGCTAGTACTAAGGACATATATGGTAAAAAAAAATCCTTTGGTAGCCATTTTAGTATCAAGAACATTTATGTTGAATAAGGTCATCTAATGGCCATCATTGTATTAAGAGCAGTCATGTTCAATAAGATTATTTAGTGGTCATGTTAGTATTTAGAACACTCATGATCAATACTGTCATCTGGTGATCATGTTAGTATCAAGGACAGTCATTGTAAATAAGGTCCTTCAGTGGTGGCCATGTTAGTATCAAGGACAGTCATCGGCAATACGATTATTTAGTGGTCATATTAGTAATTAGAACACTCATGATCAATAATGTCATTTTGTGGTCATATTTGTATTAATGACAATCAGGGTCAATTAGGTCATTTAGAAGTTATGTTAGTATCAAGACCAGTCATGGTGAATAAAGCCATTCGTAATAAGGACAGTCATGATATAAAAGGGCCTTTATATGTTGTACTTGTATTAAGAACAGTCATGGTCAATAAGGTTTGTCATATGTCCTATTTGCATTAAGGACATTCATTGCCAATAAGGTTTGTTTTATGTTCTACTTGTATTAAGGATAGTCATGGTCAATAAGACCTTTTATATATCCTACTTGTATTAAGGAAAGTCATGGCCAATAAGGTCTTTTATATGTTCTACTTGTATAAAGGACAGTCTTGGTTAATAAGATACTTTATATGTTCTATTTGTATTAAAGACAGTCATGGTCAATAAGGTCTTTTATATGTCCTACTTGTATTAAGGAAAGTCGTGGACAATAATGTCTTTTATATGTCATATTTTTACTATGGAATGCAACGGTCAATAAAGTCTGTTATATGTGTTACTTGTATTAAGGACAGTCATTATCAATAAGGTCTTTTATATGTTCTACTTGTATTAAGAACAGTCATGGTCAATTAGGTCATTTAGATGTCATGTTAATATTAAGACCAGTCATGGTCAATAAAGTCATTTGTATGAAGGACAGTCATTGTCAATAAGGTCCTTTATATGTCGTATTTGTATTAAGGACATTGATGGTCAATAAGGTCCTTTATATGTCGTATTTGTATTAAGGAAAGTCATGGTCAGTAAAGTCCTTTATATGTCTTAATTGTATTAAGGATAGTCGTGGTCAATAAGGTTCTTTTTATGTCCTATTTGTATTAAGGAAAGTCATGATCAATAAGGTACTTTATATGTCCTTTTGTATTAAGGACAGTCATTGTCAATACTGTCACTTAGTGGTCATGTTAGTATCAGCGAAAGTATTGCTGGATAATGTCATTAAGTTGTAAGTTTACTATGAAAGATAGCTATGGTAGATTAGGTTGTGGAATCTTGATGAAAAGATGATAGATGTTGTAAAGATCTGCAAATAAATGTGCTTACCTGTAACGTACATCATACGTACATTGTACACTTCGTAAAAATCCATCCAGATGATAAATTTGACTAAACACCACACCTTTCTGATATTATATACAAACCGTATAACTATAGTCAGTCATATCATCAAAGTTGTGTTCCGCTTTACATAAACACGATTAAGTGTTTTTAAGTTATAAACAGATTCACAGAGTTCCCAGCATTTATACTGAAACTTCGTGAGAGAAATATATGATTCTAAATTCACTAAGCAATCATTTATTGTTTCGTCTTTTGAATTGCTATACTCAATGAAATCAAAGCTACATGTATAATTTCGTAACGTAGCAAAAAATGGAAAACATTAAGAAGGATAGCAGAACACAGTATTGTATGAGTAGAACATTGTGTATGGAGGATAGCAGAACAATGTATTGCATGTGTAGAAAAGTGTGTATGGATGATAGCAGAATATTCTATTGCATGTGTAGAACATTGTCTAAAATTGCACATTACACTGAGATCGGAAACCAACATATACAATATTACAGTCTATATCTCATTCTTTCTGAAATTTTTGCCGAGTTTCATCTTAATGCATATACATTTAATAGTCCTTTGACTGCACTTTTCTAATTTACCTTACGTACCTCTAAAGAAAATTTTCATTTGTAATTGTTGCATACCAGTTGTACATAAATAAGTACCACCGTCATGTGCATCAACATTATAGATAGCCAGATATACAGTATTCACATTGTCGTATTTAGCACCTTGTTGAATCATAAACCAACGAGAATTTATCATTTTTTTCCATTGGAAAGATGAGCCTTGTAGTGGACATGTTAATGTAGTTGTACTTCCTTCCATTACTATCACTGAAATAAGGTTAAAAAGTGATTCACAAACTCTACATGGAAAACATTCTTATGCATGTTTTAACCCAGATATTGCTGTCTCTGGTTATTAAAAACCCTTTTTCTATTTCTGGTATTAGAATGGACAAATCAAATTATTGTCTATTGTAACTTCGATATTGATAATACTAAAAATGATCTTATCTTTCAAATAGTTTTTCAGAAGACATCAACACCTTGTTGAAAAGTATTCGGTACAGATGACGTAATATGGTATTCGCAATTCGATTATTGTGCGAAGATGACCACTGTTTCACTATAATGTCGTACGATGGCCTTGTGTACTATGTTTGATGTTTGAGGCCATCAACTATCTTTATATTAAATATGCATGCATGGCAACTTCTGTATCACGACGATTAAATATACTTTCTATGAAGTTCAAGATTCGACCGTTCTGTATGACATCGCTGCTCACCAAGTTATATGTAAGGGTTGACACTTTACACGTATGGCGAAACACTGGTATGATCGCATCTTTTTCACTAAGAATGAAGTGCTGAGCCCAAAAACTATATAATGCATAGCTAGTGGACCCATACAACTATAACACATATAGTTAGTTTAATCTCACTACTTGTTATTGGAGTGCATATTCATGAGCGGTCATGTATGTATATTTGTAGGTTCGATTTTAGCTCTGTTTTTACGATTATTCGATCCGATTTTCGGTTAGTTCCTACGGTAAACCATAATTTGTTTTCCATTTTATTCGGAATGTTACAATTAAGCATAACAATATTGCGGATATCCATTACCGAACTTTATGTTGGTCGTGTAGAATACTTTTGAACTGCAAATTACCCCAAAATCAACAGAAACAGCGTATAATCTGAGTCACATTTTCCAAATGCTATGTAATTTATAGTTTCTGTAAATATCCGTTTGCTAACAATAGCGACCTTTTTAATTGCATCCAATTACAGTACATTTCTAAGACAAGCATATTAAAAACGTTTGGTTAATGATTTCGCAGAGACGGAGCGATATGGTAAATACAGTCTGTGTACGAACATTTATTTAGTCATTTGTTCTGTTATGCCTGCAGTTTGTTTTCACTGGACTTCCCTTGTCTTATCTACTTTACTTACCTATAACAGTAACTTTCATAAATCTGTGTTGTGAACCAACTCTACAAAGATAATTACCGTCGTCACTTGGATCGACATTATATATAATCAGAGATGCAGTATTCACATTCCCGTATTTAGGTCCTTTCTGAAGTGTGGACCAAGCATAATTCACATACTTCTGCCATTTGAAAGACAACCCTTGGAATGGACATGTTAATGTAGTAGTACTTCCTGATATGGCTTCCACTGAAATAAGTTCAAAATTATTAAGCAGTAAATTATCAGTATCATATACTTACAGAAAAGACAAATGACATTTCAAAAATAAATAAACAAAACAATGATGGAATGACTAAAGAATGTTTTCTCTTGTTTATCTATGCTGTTATACAGAGGATAAATGGCACAACTACCAACATTAATATTACATGAAAGTTTAACAAACAGTGTTTTGTCGCTTCTCAACATCTTTTTATATTTGTATGAAACGAAATAAACAACTAATTCATAAATAATGTTATGATGATAGCAACAAAAGTATATTACACAAGACTTATTTATTTGTTTTTGAAATTTTACAAGTATTGTCCTATGTATGTAACAGTGTCCATACATATTTGTGACGAAAATATCTAGGCAATTTGCTTTCTCAAAAGAAATTGTTTTAACTGAAAACACAAAAGTTTGATAAACCTTCATTTTTTCTGGTTCTAGATGTCCTTCTTGTTGAATTCCCGATTTAACGCCGACAAACAGATGCAGAAAATGACATATTGCATTTTCAAGATTTGTGTCGACCGCTTTAAATAGTCATCTTTCGACCTCACAACCATATATTAATACTATCATTTGTATATATGCATACATTAATGGAATAATTTTTTATTGTTCTGAACGCCGACTTTAATAGTCATTTTTACTACGAGAAAGGTATAATTGAATCTACTCTGCAAACTCCGACATGTTAAAAATTGTGAAAATTAAGCTCCGTCTGAAGTTGATTCTATATTTATATGCTTTCACATAGTAGAGAGGCGTAAACTACCCTTCCCCCCTCTGCTATGTCGTGGATG
Source organism: Gigantidas platifrons (assembly GCA_002080005.1). Classification (NCBI taxonomy): domain Eukaryota; kingdom Metazoa; phylum Mollusca; class Bivalvia; order Mytilida; family Modiolidae; genus Gigantidas; species Gigantidas platifrons. The sequence goes on along the minus strand of MJUT01042279.1, from coordinate 133,482 downwards.
CAGATCTGACATCAATCTGGAGAGGAGCAAGTTCATATAACTATTTATACATTTATAGCTGACTGAAAAGGTGGAACATTATCATTATCTTTAGTACACACAAGTAAGAATTAAACCTTTATAGTTTGTGCATAATATAAATAGAATGTGATAGAATGTGATCAAATTTTTTCACATATGAAATGTTCATACATTTTTTTCACATATGGAATGTTTAAATTAATTGTTAAACTCATAGAAGAAATTTGGCTTCGCTTGGGAAAATTTCTATAATTCGATACACTGTTGGTATATATGTCTGCATACTGCACTTCTTATGCTGTGCAGATCAGTCGTTCCGTACTGACAAATGAATCAATGAAAATTAGAGTAATCAAATCAGTTCAGCTTTGTAAATTAAAATTTGAAAAGCGGTAATTTGATTGGCCAAACAAAGGTCATCTGAATGACACCCTTTATGTCAGCTACAAGATGTTGATGTTAGAACATGGGGTACAAATTAAAGGAAATATTTTCAACGTATGATATCATAAGTGTAATTTTATGGCGTTATTTAAAATTAAATGACGGTTTAAGTTAAAGATTGAAGAAACTATCAGCATTATACAGCTACGAATTCAAATGAAAGGTTTTAAAAAGCTGTACATGTATATGGGGATATTCTGTATGTGTTTATTTTACATAATATTTGATAAATTACAAAATTTTAAGTTAACATACTTTTCTTTCTAAATAACCACTTACCATCGATTGATGAGCAAACTTTGAAAACCAGTAATAAAATTAGTCCCAACATTTTAATATTTCAATCAGTTCTAAAACCTTAACACGGAAGTAGATATATGTTTGCAATTTAAGTACTTATCTAAATAGCCACTTACCATCGATTGATGAGTAAACTTTGAAAACCAGTAATAAAATTAGAACATGGGGTACAAATTAAATAAATAGTATCAACGTTTACCATAAGTGTAATTTTATGCCGTTCTCTAAAATTACATTGAAAACCAGTAATAAAATTAGTCCCACCATTTCAATATTTTATAGTAGATATATGTTTGCAATTTAAGTACTTGTCTACTATATACTATATTCAATCGATTATTTTTTTGCCTTTAGAAAATGTTATAGCCAGTTTGTTTATTTAGTCGTGTCGCGATCAGGTAATACTATCACTCTCTCTCTCCTTTTGGTACCCCTTTACGTATGTTTTATGTCGGGTTTATCTAATACACTTTTTTTGTTACTTTACTGGGTCAAATGATAAACTATATATCCGGCTGACACCCCCCCCCCCCATTTTTGGTTGTTTAAATGTGTATATTTGTTATTTTGTAATATTTGACTTTTATAACAATATCACTTTACTCAATGCAACTGACATTTACTTCATGAATTACAGACTAATTATCTACCTGCTTTCTTTTTTGCATCTGTCATTACATTTTAATACAAAAATAGGGACAGTCGTGGTCGTGATTGTGTGGTAGTTGGATTTATAACTACCTTATCACGACTAACGTTGAGATTTCGCATCCCTCTAATGGCGAGGTGTACTCGATACAACTTTATATGATAAAGTTTTTCAGTGGCTTGCAACAACTTGAAACAACTTTAACACGTAAATAAATATTCTATGATCTTCTATTCAGAAGGAATGTGTTGACACTTTTTTTTTCTGATTTATTTTGTCAGATACTAGTACGCTGACATCTGTCTGATCGGCAAATAATCCAATCATAGCTAAACCCGGTGTCGGATGAATCTGTCATTTGGAATGAAATTTTCCTAAACCACAGAGTTGTTCCAAATGATAGCCGTGAAAATTTGCTACCCCAACAATACTTTAAAAATACCATTCCATGTATTCCCCTTTTGCCATGTTCTAATAGATTAATAGAAGTATACAAAACAAATACGCCCGCTTAATATAAGGCTTTTCCAGATACATTTTGTGAATGAAATAGGGGTGGGGTGGGGAGGAGGAGAAGAGGTAAGTGACGAGATATAATTTTAATCAGATAGATTCATCCCCGAATGGATATACCAATCTCCTGTTCATTTACATCTGGATAAAAATTCATTATTTCATCTATTATAATAGATTTACAAATCTAAATACATTCAAGTCTAATAAAAGGTATATATATATATAGCTATTTGAAACCGAATTTAAATAAATTGCTATTATGAAATAGATAATGCATTTTCTGTTTTCCGACATATTCGAACGTAACAATAAGGTTAGTTATCATAATAAACAAGCAATGCAGAGTTACGATGGTGTAATGGTTAGCGTAATCGTATCAAGTGCCGTAGATCTACGTGGGTAGATCGTGTGTTCGATAGACATCCAAGAAATACAGAGTTACGATGGTGTAATGGTTAACGTAATCGTATCAAGTACCGTAGATCTACGTGGGTAGATCGTGTGTTCTATAGACATACAAGCAATACAGAGTTACGATGGTGTAATTGTTAGCGTAATCGTATCAAGTGCCGTAGATCTACGTGGGTAGATCGTGTGTTCTATATACATCCAAGCAATACAGAGTTACGATGGTGTAATGGTTAACGTAATCGTATCAAGTACCGTAGATATACGTGGGTAGATCGTGTGTTCTATAGACATCCAAGCAATGCAGAGTTACGATGGTGTAATGGTAAACGTAATCGTATCAAGTGCCGTAGATCTACGTGGGTAGATCGTGTGTTTGATAGACATCGGGTCAAACCAAAGACTATAAAAGTGATATAAACACATAGCGTTAAAGAATAAAGGCAAAGCCTATTTGGCTCGGAGTCGGTATACTGTGCCCAATGGAGCGACATATTCTACGTGCATTGTTGTTCTAATGAGTTAATTTGTGTTTTATTACTCTTCGTCATTTAATGCTTTTTTGGATTTTCATTCATTTGGCTTCAATTCCCACTGAAGAGACATAAGTTGTTGAAATCCGCATACGGTGCAACGTTTGTATGTTCCGAAATTACTGGATCGGTATCACTGTTGGTGCATGAACTATTAGTTCCATGTTAGCATCACCAGCCCAGTAACTAGAAATTTTGAGAAATTGTCATCATATTACATTTTATATGAATTAAAAAATCATTAGATGATTTTGGCCTTATTTTCGTGACATTTTGTGTTTTATTATCCTTACCAATTTGCTACATTTTTGATTTGTGGCATTAAAATACAAATTACCTTATATATATATATATATATTATAGTTTCAGAAGGTTGCCCAAGACAATAAGCTATCTTATGTCTCGCCAGTGTGAGATTCACTATTCAGGTAACAAAATGTTGTTAGTGAAAACTTACATCTCTCCAGTGTTTCACATAGGTATCAGAAAGTGAAAATAATCTACTCAAAATGATGCCGGTGTGTGATTCAGGTAGCGAAATTGTATTCATGAAAATAATTTACATTGAATCTGTTCATGGTATGACGTAGGTATCAAAGTGTTACCCGTGAAAATAAACTACCTTGTATTACTCATGTGTGTGATATTGGTATAAAAGTAATATGCATGCTACCTGACAATCCTTTATTACATGTTATAGATATAAATCAGTATTTCCCTAAATTCTCTTCATTGGAAGATCATCTATGAAAATAAGCTGCTTTATGTCTTCCTAGTCTGTGATATTGGTATGTAATGGTGATCCATGAAAATATACTACATGATATTCCTTCATTAAATGCCATAAGTATCATAATATTTTCCAAGTAAATATGCTACCTTGCATCATTTCATTTTCTGATAGAGTCATCAAAGCGTTATACATGAAAATAAACTATCCTATAAAACTCCCTCCCAGTGTTTCATACATGTATCATAAAATTAACCTGACTTATATCTCACCAGAATGTGATATTGGCATGGAACGGTTATTCATGAAAATGAACTACCTTACACCTCTCCAAATTGTGATATTGGTATCAAAGTGTTATCCATTAAAATAAGCTACCTTACCTCTTCCAAGCATGTGGCATTGATATCAGAAGATTGTACATGAAAACTAAGACAAAAGATGTAACATCTACGTCTCTACTCAGTATAGCTAGTAAGTGGAACTTTTTCTTCCTTCAGGTATACCTTTCCTATTTGAACATGCAACCATTTCAGTTCATTCTCGATGGATTTTTCTAACTGTTCTTAATCTTATGGATAATAACATGCATCATTTACAAATTGTATGTTGTTTTTATCTGTTTGAATTGAAATTTATTCTGACCCATATGAGTGCTGATTTACTTGTGAGATGGTTGACCATAACTTTTATTCTTCAGAGAATATAGACAGATGGAAGCAGAACAACTTGAACAGTATAGCTCCCTAACCTTGTTTGTGTGTGTATATGTAAGTGCGTATATTTACATTATCTAAGGAATCAATAAAATTACAAATATACATGAAGTAGGATCTCAAATAAATATCATAAGGACCACAAAAGGGCATAACATTTCATTTTGTATTTCAGATTGTCTAATTTTTATTGGCCTGGGGTCAAAATCTACTACTATTACTAATATCGGAAGATTGCATTTCCAAAACTATCAATGTGCAGTTGCCTTTTCTCTGATATTTCAACAAATCAACGGTCAGTGGTGTAATTATTTTTCCTAAAAACGACGTTCGTGGTTACAATTCTATAATATTATACTGTGTTTGAAAATATTCGTGCAAAACAAAATTCACACGTTGTAGGATGTAATATGTATCATGCCATTCGAATGCTAGTTTAGCGAATTTTATCTATTTTTTGCACTTGTGTTATTGCGTCAAATTGCAAAATATAAATTGTATGTTAATTGTATGTTCAGATCTTATTAAATCAAAAGATTTCACTATAGAGATAGTGACTTCTTATTTCTCAACAGTATTACACATAATTTAATCTAAGCATGTTTTGTTGTCATAAAACATCAAAACGATTCGACACCGGTTATACAAGATAAAGATATTACATGCCTGCTTTATATTACATATGCCTATAAAGAACACAATAAGTGTATATATTGCTCTGCATGTACGAAGAGAAGAAGTTTTCGACCTTGCTGGAACTTCAACAAAGGTAAATGTTCATACGGACAAAAGTGAAGATATATACACAAATGTTCAAATTGCGCAGGGGACCATCCCTTCAAGTTCTGTAATAGCAAATAGCTCGTATCTTTATTCACTTGGTAGCTCCCCTATTTGTGCGCGCGAGGTTGAGAAATCTTTGTCTTCTTACCCGTCCGGGAATGTAAAAACAGAATTAATTCAGGGGCTAAAACATGGATTTTAATTACAATACAATGTACCTAGGTTACCAGTTCAGTCACAAAATTCGAGAAGTATTTCGGAAAACCCAGATTTAGTACGGGAAAAGATATTTAAAGAAATTGATATAGGCAGAGTGGCTGGACCATTCGATTACCCGCCGATGCCTACCTTTAGGGTATCTCCAATTTTCCTTGCAAAAAAGAAGAACGGCGATTTTCGACTGATCCTTAATCTTTCATACCCAACCCTGAATTCGGTTAATGATTTTATTGATCCAGTGTTTTGCACAGTAAGATATTCAAGAATTGACGATGCCATGACATGATCAACAGAATATGTAAAGGGTGGAAGTTGGCAAAGCATGAAATTAAGAGTGCATTTCGATTACTTAGAGTCTCCCCATCTGACTTCGACCAACTAGGTTTTCCTTTCGATAACAAATTCTACTTTGACAAATGCCTCTCATTTGGTGCTTCGACAAGTTGCTCACTCTTCGGAAAAATTTCAACAGCATTACGCTGGATTACGGAGCAAAAGACTGGTAATAAAGATATTTTGCACTATTTGGATGATTTTCTCTTTGTCGAAGAAGCCGATAGCCCGAAATGTCAATTCACATTACAAACTTTTCGGGATATATGTAAATTATGGAGGGTTCCTATAGCCGAAGATAAAATTGTAGAGCCGACAGAAATATTAACATTCCTAGGCATTGAGTTCGACACGCTTACGATGGAGCTGCGGCTGCCAAACGAAAAACTCGTTGAATTGAAGCATATTCTCGAATTATTTGTCCAGTCCAAAAATGTCACCTTACGACAATTACAATCCTTAATAGGGTTACTTAATTTCGCGTGTCAAGTCGTGTCACCGGGTAGGGCGTTTTGCAGGAGGCTTATAGATGCGACATAGGAAAACCTTATCACATAATTCGCGTGTCAAAATCAATGCGAGAAGATATTAAAGTCTGGCTAACCTTTTTGTCAGAATATAATGGGGTAACCATTATCACTGATACTGCATGGGCTTCAAATAAAACTCTAGAATTGTTTACCGCCAGCGCTGGTGGTCAAAACAGAGGGTTTGGTATTTATTGTCAAGGAAAATGGGCGGAAAAATGCTGCCCAAAAGATTGGGAAGAAATGGGAATTCTTAAGGACATTATATTTCTCGAGTTATTTCTGGTTGTTGTTGCACTGTGTATCTGGGGGAACAGTTAAAAAACAAGAAAGTTATTTTTAACATAGACAACCAATCTTTCACATTATCAATAAAAAGTCTTCAAAATCTGTTAGAGTTATGTCCCTTGTAAAGCATCTTGTTTTATCAACCTTACAATATAATATTATGATCAAAGCTTTACATATTTCGGGAATTTCAAATAAAATTGCTGATTCTCTAACTCGTTGTGATTGGCAGCGTTTCCGGAACCTTTGTCCAGAGGCAAACCAACGAGGCACCGAAATAGCAGACCATCTCTGGGAACTTTAACAACTGAAATTGATTCATTGGTGAACGCTTCAATGGCAGATTCTACGTGGAATACATACAAAACGGAAGTCGAATCTTTCCAATCATTTCGCAAATTGTATAATGTACAAGATACTTGGCCCGCCCCTCTATATGATTTGTTATTCTTCATTGCATACATGTGTCACACAGGCTTGTCAGCCAATACCATTACTACTTACATTTCCGGTATAAGTACAATGCATAAATTAAATGGTCATACGGGCAATACGAAATCGTGTTTGGTTACCAAAATACTCGAGGGTTCAAAACGGTTGAACTCCCCGAAAGCTGACTTGAGTCTAAAAGTCTCAATGAATTTGTTACTTCAATCGCTCCCTTCTTTTTGTACGTCAGTATATGAATCTACTATGATCGCAAGCGCGTTCAGTTTGTGCTTTTTCGGACTTCTCCGCGTTAGTGAAATAACGAGTTATAGTAAAGGTCGAGCCGGGAAGCACGTTATAAACGGATCCGACATAAAACTTGTCCGCTAACAAGACTCCCTTGACTTACATTTAATGATACGCAGTTCTAAAACAGATCAACACTCACATAGTACCTCATTGATTATTTGTTGTCAAACCGATAAATCCATCTGTCCGGTACACCTTCTTAAGAGTTATTTGGAAATCCGACAACATGCACTCGACTCTAATCTTTATTTGCACTTTGACGGATCAGATCTAACGCGATATCAATTTTCAATCGTCTTACAAAGAGCCTTATCACTTTGTGAAGTAAATGGAAATTTTCGGCCACATTCTTTCAGAATTGGGGCGCAACAGAGGCTAAACGTTTTGGTATTCATGACGACGTAATAAAAATAAAATTGGGGCGTTGGTCGTCCGATGCTTATACGAAATACATACGATTAGGTATCTGAATTATTTATTAAATATCTCGCATGATTCATTTATATTATAGGTGCCCGCTCTATTTGGATATTGGGATCGAGCATAGTATATTAATCTGGTAATGAAGTGGCTTCAAGACAAGGCGGACGTCATCTTGGTCTCCATAATGTAGGTTTTCAAATATTTTATTTCGGGAAAAGATGTATGGTTTGGAAGGAATTAATTCCAAAGATCGAGTTTCTTTTGAGAAGACATCCTCCTCCGAAATTTGTTGTTATACAGCTTGGGTCAAACGATCTTGGCAGAGTTAAAGGCTGGCAACTAGCAGAAAATATAATATGCGACATTCTTCGTATACAAGCCTTAATGCCAAATACGCTTATTGTATGGTCCGATATATTGCAAAGACGATACTGGCCAATGCCAACAATGGAAAATCTATGGAAAAAAACTCGTAAACGAGTGAATCTCTTGGTAAGAAACCAAGTAATAAGTATAGGAGGGTGCGTCATAAGGCACTGTAACCTTCGTGCCAGAGAAGTAAATCCTTATCGTAACGACGGCACACATCTGTCCACTTTAGGAACAGAGATATATCTAAACAACATTCAGGACACCCTCGGACGTTTTATTTCCTCTGGAGGTTCTCTTTTGTTCCTTCCAATTCAAGCTAAAATCGAATCGAACAAAAGGAGGAAGATGTTGACTCTTCACTAACGTTAAACTAAAACAGGGTGATTGCGTGGCTGTGAGTGGGGCTTACTCCACTAATTTTTTAAGGGATATGGCAAGATGAAGACGGGACACATCGGTCCCCACATGCTACGTGAGCTCATATTTTGATTATTTTCTCCTGTGGTACCACATGGATTTGTATTTTCATATTCGTAAACGGGGGTCTTCTTTGCATACCAGAGGGGCCGGTTCTTGAATCGGTACCGATTCGGACATTGGCTTGGACTCTTTGAAATAACAAGAGAGTTCGGGATAGTAAATATTTGTGATCGTATGGGGAACGTGTCCTGTAGATCTCTTTAAATTCCATAGAGGATTGTAGCTTTCGCTGTCACCTGCGAAGCACGGGCTTCCCCAAAAAATCGAAATCGACGGTCTGTTTTTTTCATCTTGCCATATCGCGCTCACGATTGATTGATTGATTGCTTGTTGGTGTTTAACGCCACTTTCAACAATATTTCAGCTATATCATGGCGACCAGTTTTAGTGGTGGAGGAAGCCGGAGAACCCGGAGAGAACCACCGACCATGGGTAGGCAACTGGTAAACTGTATCACTTGCGGTTGCGAGTCGAGTGCACCCTTTTCGCGCTCACGCAATATAATACTATGGCCGTATTTTTCCAATCAACAATAGTATTGTTAAATTTCCAGACAATGAATCTTTGGTTAATAACTTTTTATTTCTCAGCAGTATTACACATAATTTAAATTAAGCAAGTTTTGTCATAAAACATCAAAAAGATTCGACACCGGTTATACAAGATAAAGATGCCTTCTCTATATTACATATGTATATAAAGAGCACAATAAGTGCATATATTGCACTGCATGCACGAAGAGAGGAAGATTTCTAGCCCCTCTAGCCTTCACTTCTTTGTTCACTCCTCAAAATAGCGATAATTCAATATCACGTTGAGGTAGTCTTTGGCTGAATAACAAAACATATTTTTCATTATAGCTTTACTCGTCTGTAATATGAAAAAAGATTATTATTCTTCAGATGATCATGTTTTCGTAAATGACATCATTTTGTCTGTGCGTCGGTGATTCTACAATAAAGAAGAAGTAATCTACATTTCCAACTATATTAAGTATATTATCAAGAAAATACTTTTATTGTGTTGTCAGTATCATTTCTGTTTGATGTCTACCTGTGTTAAGGTATGTTATATACATTAGATAAAGAAAACAATTAATCCATTGGCAAATTGTAGTGAGGGTCACATGATATAATTTGGACATTTTGTTTCTAAAAATAACAAATTGTTAATATTGTTGCCCGGTGAATAATTCCTTTATTTACCGGTAAGTAACCATCAGCAAGCCTCTCAACGAACACGTGTTATATCAAACACACAATACGTAATTACTATAGCCAAACAAAGTAATAGTGGTGTCAAAGAATTGAAACTCAACTAATGTTAACGGTAACACAAATAGGCCAGGGAGGCGACAACGATATGCTTTAGAAAACCTATTGGTTACCGGAAGGGATTTTAGTTTTGAGACACCTGAAGCATTTATTGAAGTATCAGGGAAAGCTTACATTGATGCGAGGAAAAAATATAACATAAATATGCATGTAACAAACAAAAACAGATTAAACCGAAAACTTATAATAATTAATTAGTATAAAATTGGAACTTATAATTGATCTGTTCGAAGTGCTTAGTTGCTTAAAAGACACACCATAAAATGACTCTGTTTTATCTCTTTAGCATAAGAAAATTGAGAGGTTATTTTTGTATATATCGGATATCAATTTTCCAAGAAAATGCGAATGATAAATAAAATTCAGGAGAAGTTAAAACCGTTATGCCGTATTGGTTTGTGCATGGAGGATCGTGGATTAAATACCAGGTTAAAAACAAAGACTATCAAATTCACATTGGCTACAATTCAGCCAATACCGTGGTAGTAAAGTGTAAATTAAGATATGTAATTGGTTTGCTATGTGTCGGGATGATGTCTCCATGAAACAACTGTTGATTCTGTGTATCAGTAGTATCAATTTCAAAGCTTAATATCTTATTAATAGGTAACATTTTATCACCATGATATAGATGGTAGCTTGTTATTTCTGTATAGCCTCCAAACATCTAATCACCCACATATCCCAACAGTAATCTAAGTCAATAACTAAGCAGTTTCAGAGGACGATTGTATAGGTTTGTAAGGGGAAATAATCGTTTTCCTATTCTAATGAACTTTTGTGTAATGAATATGGTCTTTAATGCATTAAATAAATAAGTAACAGATATGTAAAAGTTCTATTTAACCAAAATCATTCTGCAGACCTGTATTCTGTTGTAATCCATTATATATATGTAAATCTAAGTTGGAGGATCTACAAGACAAGACACATAAACACCTTTATACTAAAGTGACATAACTGTTATTATTGAAGACAAAATACCAAATAGCTATTCTTTCTGGCTGGAACTCAACCCCTACCAACACGAAAACCATAATTGTTGGTACATCTTGCCTAGCATCATATGATATCAGGTTTTATCATAGCATTTATATTTATATCGTGACATAGATATCGACTGTTTCTATAACTTAGTATTGATCTACGTATGCAATATGTCTCCCATCATCATTAACATTAATAAATGGTTTTGTGAATCAAAGATACTAGGTATCACAAAACGGTAACAATTGTTCATAGAACTTTCTAACAGTACTTCCGGTTTCCATTTTATATTTATTTCTGATTTTTTCTTTTAAGATCCATTGACCAGTATATTTTCCAACTCTTTCGACAGTATGGTAATATTGATATAATTTTAAAGTGATGATCTATAGGGTTGGGGTTGACAGAGGAGTGGTTGGTTTTGTTATGATTGGGTATATTGTCGACAACAGCAATATGTTTAAATGTATTGGTACATTTCGTTTATCTTGCTCCATAGCGATAATAAACTGAAGAGCAAAAATACCACACCATCAGAACAATTCCAAAACACACTAGATATACACAAGGAGGCAAAAGCGACATTTCTATAAACACATTCATGTGACTTATCACCTTCCTGCCTTGAAAAGTGGCTGCTTAACTAGCTCCTTTGGACCAACCCCCATCCCCTCTTAGGGAAATTATACGTTGCTGTAAGTGTTTTCCAAATGTGAGTAACATGCATACATTTACATTAAAGATAAAGAAACACATAGTTATTTTAATTTTGCACTTTTAGCTGTTATTTTGTTTGTTGAATGTATTCAGTACTCACCCAGTGTCTCCAGTTGTGTCATAAATTGCACTTTCTGCTATAAATAGAAATTAAGCTTTATAAAGTAAATTATGTTTTAAATTCGTTGAATTACGGTTATCATTTACAAATATCAAACCTCTAACTTGTATTGTTCTCTGACTACTTGGTATTACTATTCTCACTTCTTCATATAACACAATGGTGGAGTAGGAGTAATGATCAGAGTGCTCGTCTCGAGTGTGGTATGTCGTGTGTTCGAGCCCCGATCGAGTCAAACCAAAGACTATTTAATTTGTATAATTTGCTTCTCTGCAAATCACGCATCACTAAGGAGATCGACCAACGACTGGTTGGCTCAGAATAAGAATAATGTGTCAGACAGAGTGTTAGACATGCCTACAATACAGTGTTAGAGTGTTAGACATGCCTACAATAATGTGTTAGAGTGTTAGACATGTCTACCCACGGACTGTTGTTTCAGTAAACTAGCACTAAGTCCAAAAAAGTGGACATCATTATCATCTCATCGAATATGTTACTTGTTCTTGTCATGATATACCTGTAAACATTTCCTATTGGCGTTAAACAACACTCACACACTCACTCACTCTCTTGTCATGATATAGCTGTAAGCATTTCCTATTGGCGTTAAGCAACACTCACACACTCACTCACTCTCTTGTCATGATATAGCTGTAAACATTTCCTATTGGCGTTAAACAACACTCACACACTCACTCACTCTCTTGTCATGATATAGCTGCAAACATTTCCTATTGGCGTTAAACAACACTCACACACTCACTCACTCTCTTCTTCATAATCATATCATAATTTAATGAGTTATTATGAGTCAGTCAAAACTCAGTTATCATTGTCGTAGATTTAGTTGGTAAATCAGCCACGATTCCGTTGAAATCATTTTTCTGGTTTCATTTTCCGGCATAATTATTTCTGATAAGATACGTACTGAAGCATAGTGTTTCAACTATTTGTAGACATGTTTTCAATATGAACTTACGATTTTCTGTTTCCTTATATGCATTTGAGATATATCTTTACCGGGATGCCATTAATGTGACAAATATTGCCTCCCTTGCCGGAGAACCTTAGCTCAACATTGGTTTGTATGCGATTCGTGATATTTGATGTTTTGACTTATGGTTTTTGATATGTTTTTTATTTGTTTTTATTTTTTATTTGTTTTTATTTTTGACTTGTTTTTATTTTTGTCTTTGTTTTTGTTTTCGCTTTCGCTTTTGTTGTTTTTTTTTATTATTATTTTGTTTACTTTTTTATCAGCCTTTCACTTTAATATCTGTACGGAATTAAGCATTTTTCTCCTATAAATAAAAGGGAAAGCATGCACCCGTGTCTCAAATCTTTCATGCATGTTCTTTTAAAGGGTAATCACACTATAAATAACATATGGACTGTTTATGTAATACATGTTGATTTTGAATGCATACACATATATTTGGGTCAGATATGATCAATACATATTGAGTTGAGTGTTGAAATGAACTTTTAAAACAGATAGGGTTAAACAGTGATACTCGTATATAATGTGACATTCCATGTTCATCGTAGTCGACTTATATGGTAAAGCTTACATATACATGTACTAGTACTTTCCACTTGATGATATATTAACTAACTGACCAACCCGAACTTAGAGCATATACTGAAGCAGTCATTTTAAACGAAAAAGGACCAGTTCGTTTTGTTGTAGTTTGGATTTCTATGAATGTAATGGCATAAATATTGTTGGTAATTGAAGATCAATATGCATTTATTTAATAAGGATTATCTTTAGCACAGATTTGGTTGGATTTATTTGTATTTTAGTCTTTTATACAGGTCTTGAAGCATGACATATAAATACTGAATTTCTGGGTATGACGTTGCTATTTTTAGAGTAGGGGATATCACAGAGCATGGCATTTCACTGCAAGATTTTAAACATTCCATGATATTCTTACAGAACGCAGAAGAATCGTGTACCTTTCAGAAAATGTATCGTGTGTGAAAGGTTAAACTTCAGACAGACCCGGAAGACCACAACTTTGGTAGAAAATCTACCACTTTAATGGTATAAGCAAGACACTATCAATTGCATAGAGTCTTGTTGTACATGTATTTTTGCTTCCAATTCTCCAATATCACCGTAAACAATGCCGATAATTGATAAGATGGGGTCCATTTCTTGATCGATCTCAAAATACGAGCAGTTGCACCTATTTTCCACGATGCGGTACATTTCATAACATTTATAAGTTACAGAAACACGTTTTATTAAGACATCAATCATATCTGATAGTTTTTATCGGTAACAAATATTTACGATTTTGGCAGCTAATGCCACTTTAATTTGAAGATAAAATATGTTTAAACTAAAACACATTTTACCTACATGATTTATATATATTTTATGCCTGTATCTTAATCTTTTCCCATGCTATTTAAATGACAAGTAAACGATTCAATTCACAATGTTTTGTTGTTCTAATCACTATAAGCAATGTTCAGAATCTGTTTTCACAGAACCGTATACCCACTTCTCCATTGGACGACATGACGGTTTTATAAAAGCTACATTGAAATACGTCCTCGTCAAAATCTTAAGCGTCATCATTTTAGGTTTAGCAACAATCTTTTGTTTTCTTTATTTAAGTTTTTATCCTTTTAGGACATCTTATTTTCTGCTTTGTTTTTCAAATATTTGTATAAAAAACAATATATTTTTGTGTTTTTGAAAAAGGTACACCGTGAGATTAAGACAGAAGATAAAGCAATTTAATCCTTTTCATACTTTGTAAACATTTTAGGCATTTTACAACCTTTGTTCTTCCAAGAATCTAATGAGGAAGAAAAGTGGGGTCCGTTTCCACGGAAAAGAAGATTTTTTATCTTGTATATTGCTTTCTTTTAATCAAGTGTTCATTTAGTTGAAAAGGGTTTTGTTTTATTGTTTCTTAAATGAACACTTTAAACCTGTAGATTTCGGTGTTCATATAAGAAAAAACAATATTTTCCCACTTGGCAAATTTACTTTAACCAAATATAAAGAAATAACAAGATATATCATATTCTTGTTAAATTCTCATCTGTATTTTAAAAACGATTCTTGTTGTCAAAAAGATTTGTTTTTATACCATTGTTTTATGTAAAGATAGTTTAAACAGTTGACCAATAGCAACAAAACAATCAAACACCTCTCACCTCAAACAATTGAACATAAAAAGACCTGGTCAGATTGCAGATGCACTAAGATAGTAAAATGCTACTCAATTATCCCGCTCAATAGAGGCCACCCCTCTTATAAGCCAGATTTCAGATGCACTGAGATGGTAAAAGACTACTCATTTTATCCCCCTCAATGCTTAGAATCTGTTTATAAGGGCACTTTTTCATTGTAGAAGGGGTGGCCTGATCAGAGCGAGGCCACTCTCATCAAATTCTTTTTAAAATCCACAATGCCTATATCTCTAAAATCTGTCTGTTTATTTAATTAGATACAATTGCAGCAATAGTGTCGATTTCTTTAAACAAATAAGGTATGTGGATAAATAATTGTTTATTTGTAAGGGAATTGAATTATAATGGAGTAAAGATGATAAATATTGGCTTCTCCAGATTACGACTGCTATTTTAATTAAATTTCTACTCCATGTCAAATAACTATGGAAGTTTTTAGTAACCAAGCATCATCTCAACATTGTTTTATAACCATAGAAGTATATTTGTCACTCTCCCGTGTCTTAAAATTGATTTTGTTTAAATTTGATTTACTTCTGAAAATGGGTACAACTAGATATCGTGATGTTGACCGTTTTTGGTTGATATTTTTTTTTTTTTTTTGTTGGAAGATGTGAAAAAAGATTATGTTTAATTGAATCTGTTGCAACTTAAATTTGTAACTTACTAATCATAAACACATGTTTTTAAATAATAGTAATAACTTACTAGCATGCTACGAGTTCATTATTTTATACATTAGTTGAAAAGTAAAAAAACCTTAAATTCAGTTTTTCATTAGTGAATTTATAATTATATCCCCAATAATTACAAATTCAGCATCTTGTGATTGTGCGTTTAAATTCAATACGATTTAGATTTCTTTGAAATGACGGTTAAATTACTGCAGTAACAAAGGCAATACTGAATTATGACATCAATCAAATAGGCAAGTTACCAGACATCGTTAGGACTAAATCTTCTTTAGCCATCTTTACAAGCAATTTCTTATTGTTGGCTATAAAAGTCTTGCCGTCATACTTTCTGTGACAGATGGTATAAACATAGCTATTGCGACAAACAAACATAACAGTATTTGAACCACATGGTATAATCAGAGTTATGAAAGACCATGCAAATCTAATTCTTCATCATAATTCATCTTCTGCCAAACAACAGGTTAAATTAATGAATTAAATGAATAAAACAGCAGTCCCACGGACAGAAGGATATACGCCGCCTCCGCCACCGCAATACTCACAGAGTATAGTAACCCAATTATATTTGCCATGTGTAGCAAGATCTACTTTTGTTTTGGGTTCCTACTTTTGATTTTTTGTAAAAATGAATTGTAAGATTTTTTTTTTAAATATACACTGATTTAAAACTTCTTTTTTAAATCAATGCCCGATAATTATTTTAGACATGTTTAATTTTTCATCGAAATCTAATGTTTGTTTTTTTTTTTTTTTTTTTTTTGGAAAACTGAATTGTACCGATACTCTGTGTAAGATTTCTTTTTTTTTAAATATACACTGATTTCAAACTTCTTTCTTAAATATTTGGTTGGCCCTTAAAAGGGCCGTTAAAATACGATGAATGGATTCACGAAGAAATCCAACCATCGTCGTTGTCAGGTTGCCAGAATTTTATACATTCTTTGCAAATGTACTTTTGAAAATTCATGCATGCGTTTTATTTACGCAATATTAATCGGACAACACGGCATATATCTTTATGTTTAAGAAATAATTCATGGAAGCCAGAGTTTGTATACAGTTTTAACATGGGTAACATTATTTTCGTACAAATTTTATCCCGAGCGTTAGAAACGAATTATTTCGATTCCAGTAGGAAAAATCTAACTTATTTTTTTTTAAGTGGAAGTCGGTAATGGAAATGCATTTCATAACAAAATTCACTGACCTTCATGTTTTGCAGTTTACAGTTGTTTTTCTTTTATGCATAAATAGACTGTGATGCTATGAAGTTACTGATATTTTCCAATTTAATGGCATTTTGAATTTAGCAACTTAAACAAGTAAAATGCCCCCAAAATCTAAAAATATATCAATAACCATGGCTTTCAATGTTATCAGCGTTCCCTGTAAATAACTTCCGGAAAATATTAAATTTCAAAAGTCAAAGTCCATTGATGGTTGTCTTAAGTATTTATTCCGGAAAAATATAGGTAAAAACAATACGGGCATTTTTATGTTTGTTATCCACCACAGTGCTGTATGAATACATAAATTCACTAGTGAATTATGTTTGTAATTTGTTCAACAATACGCATGAGCGAATTAAAATATATCGTGAGTTTTATCACTGTATTATTTATATAGCCAATGGAGGACGTCATGTTAAAATTAAGAATAATGCAGCTTTCTAATATAATTAGCGATTTTGTACGGTTTTGTGAAATGTTTGTCTACATTGAGAGTAAACTTTGTACTTAATGTTAAATAGTTTGCAAATTATATTCCGTTTCAAATGATTTAGATAGTATTGACAATGTCAATTGTATTTCACATTAAGATCGATTCGCGGAAACACCGGAAAGGGTATTTTTTGCTTTTTATTTAAATTGCTATTGTGTTCCGGAATTGATTGCTGATCTTCTACCGAAGTCTGTTCCATATGTTAATCACCCCGAATCACTCTGTACATTAATCGATTACTACGATGAGATGAGTTAATGCTGTCAACGTTATGAGCAAATATCGTATTTGTGTTGACATTGAAGCAAACTAGTTCGAGTCGGTCCAGTAGATCTTCTGATATAAACTGGTATGCATGTGTGCTCTGTCAATGCAAGACATGAAAACGATATAAAAAATACACAAGATTTCATCAGATGAGAGAACAGAAATACTTTTGAACATGGCAACACGGACCGATGATGGCGAAATGGCAAACAGAGTTATTGATACTGGGTTTGCAGAGAATGCAGTATATCATGCTACTTGCATGACAAATTACTTACTCAAAAGAATTAAGGACGACAGTGAAGACTATTTAGCATCTGAACATGATGACTTATTTCAATCCTTCATTTCAACTATCAAAGATGACTTGCTAACTCACAAAGATATATTCACTTTAACCCAACTGCTAAAACTTTTTTCTGCCCTCTGATCGAAAGGAAATTTGCACATCACACAGACTACAACATAAATTAGAAGGACATATTGGTGATTTGATAACAATACAATCACAGCATTGGTCATTGAAACCAAATAAGACAACTCTTCAGGTGATGTTTTCAATATTTTGTAAACATATTCTGAAAAAAAAGCAGAGGTAGCCTCACAACCAGCAAGAGCGTCAGGGGAGGGTAAGATCATTCATTTGACTCTTAGGTTATTTAGTAGAAATACCACAGTGAGAACGCGAACGCGGACATCCTTGTTTATTGAGTTTTATTATTTTTGTTTTTGTTTTTTAAGATATTCATTGTAATACAATGATACGTCGTAAGTTCTGTATTCTGAACACAATGACGTTCAGTGCTTTTCATTACCTAACTTTGTCGGTCCGCTGTGAGGAAATAGATGCACATATTAACTAACTGTATTTATTTCTGAAAGGCACTTATTGTGAATATATTTTGAAGAAAATTTGATCGACTTCTGAGGTGGGGCCGATTGTGTCCCTTATTACCCCCCAGTCCTTAGGACAGGGTAACCTCAGACAGGTCACAAAGCATTGTTTCGAATTATCGCCATTAACTTCTCCCATAAGTACCCCCACTTCTCTCTGCTGACTTCAACATCTCCCTCTGACCTCCTTGAAAGAGAAGTCACTTCTCCCTCTTTTAATTAGTCATTGTTACATTTTTCACTTTATTATTTATTATAATTTTGTCATTCATATTTTTTCCAGTCTACTAATTTTGAATGTATTTAGGAGGAGATATATGTTTGCCTGTTTACTTAGCTCAACTGTGAAATTTTGCTAGATTTTGTTAGGTTAAACCTTAATTTTGCTAGATTTTGTTGGGTTATAATGCATTAAATAAGGGTAATAACAAAAGTACCGAACTCCGAACAATCTTCCAAAGGAAATGCAAAATTCATAAGTATACAAACAGACAAAATCAGTCAACAATCGGAAAATTGGGAAAACCGTAATGACCCTGACTTGGTACAGGCATTTCCAAAGAAATGGTGGGTTGAATCAGATTTTACTGTTAATTATTAAACTTTAAAAAAAATTATAATGCTTTTTGTCTTTGTTCAATGTGGCTAAGTGAATACTTTGTGGCTAAGAGAAATTACTTCATATTAGCCACGTTTGCTAATGCAAAAAACTGTCTATCGCTAACACAGATATTTTTAGGGACGCTGTTTCAACATATTTAGTAATTTGTTAGATTTATAATTTTCTCATGCAGAGTTTTTACAAGATTTAGTACTTGCATATCACATTTAATATTTTTGGTAAAATGGTTTGTCATGAAACAAACCTTTTGTACAATTACATTTGTGATTTCCACACGTGGAGTTTTTTTACATATCGCATTTGACTAAATGTTTTTTGTAAAATATTTTGTCATGACACCCTTTGAAAAGTTACGTTTTTGATTTTCACATGCAGAGTTAATGCATGCATATCGCTTTTGGCTTAATGTTTTTTGTAAAATATTTTGTTGTGAAACCTTTTGTAAAGTTAAGGTTTTGGCTTTCATACGAGTGTTAATACATGCGTATCGCATTTGACTTAGGCCCAAACAAAACATGTGTTTACGGTCATATGTAAGCAAAATCTAGGGTCGGTCGGCATTAATTTTGTTTTTTTACTATCAGCAAAACCGGAAATAGTCGGTCCGGAATCCGATTCCGGTTTTTCATTTTAAAAGTTTCCGGTACGCCGTCATTTGTTGAAGCTGTTTTATGACGAGTTATGCAGTTTTTCTACCTTCTTTGCTCTCAATTCTTTGCTCTGAGAAAGTGCCATTTCATCTATTACATATTAAGAAGTAATTGTTGAAGCCATGAACTTTTTGAGATTTTACCACGGATAGGAAATAATATGCACCCTCTTTTTTTCTTAGCTCACCTGACTCAAAGGGTCATATGAGCCTTTGTCATCACTTTCCTTTGTCGTCCGTCCGTACACAATTACTAAAACATATTCTCCTTTGAAACCACTTGGCCACTTAAGACCAAACTTTGGTGGAATGGTCCGTGGGAGACCCCCTTCCATAATAGTGTCCGGCGGTCCCGACCTCCAACCAACATGGTCGCTGTTACTAAAAATAAAAAAGGGGATGCAATTTTTAAAATCTTCATCTCTAAAACTACTGGACCAATTGGAACTAAACTTTTCTTAAATAGTCCTTTGATGACCCCCTTTCAAAATTGTGTGCGGCAATCCAAACATCCAACCAACATGGCCACTGCTGCTAAAAACAGAAAAGGTGGATGAAATTTTAATTGTTTTCCTCTTAAACTACTAAGCCAATTGGATTCAAGCTTTGCTAAAATAATCCTTTGGTGATCCCCTTTCAAAATTTTGTCTGGCAGTCCCGTCCTCGGGCCAATATGTACGCTGTCACTATTTATTAACGATTTTGTTTTTAAAGATAGTTATTGTCTTCAATATTCACGTAAACGGAGCTCCCATGTTCCTGAAATTTGACCCATATAGGGTGTGCTGTTCAATATTTTATTCCAAACTCGTTAATTGTATCCTTTTTAAGATCATTGTGCAGCACGTTTGTTTTGTGAAAGGTAGGAAGACATGCGATAGTGGGGAAAGAAACGTTAAAATTTGATCGATTTTCGGAAGTCTCCCAGATTTTCCCTCACTTCGCCCTGATGTCAACTAAGAGAGAAATCAAGTCGCCTGTTTTTACTATGTGTGGTGAGCCCTGGAAACCTTTTGTAAAGTTTAGTTTTTGTTTTCACATGCCGAGTTTTTAAAAGAGTTAATACATGCATATCGGATTTGACTTGATGTATTTTGGTCACCGGTAAAGGAAATGTCAATTGTGAATATAAAAGGATCACTTGTCTCCAATTTTAGCAATGCAAAAATCAATTTGCTATGGTGAATATTCTGTGCTTTGATTCAATATAAAAACTTATTTTGTATTAATGACAATGCATTGACAATGAATATTTGAACTTGTAAAATCTTATTTTTTTTTCTAGCATAATCAACTTATATATTTAAATGTTTATGAATGCAGATAGGACTTTTTAGTTCCATATAATGTATCGGACAGTTTTTCCTGGTAGTGATGCTGTTTGTTCAGCCATTTAATTGGTAATTGGTCGAAATATTTCTTTTCTCAGCAGTGTCATATGTTCCTCTTTTTGTGTAGAAATTTTGTCTTGTGGATATTTAATCCATACTCTCTTTATTATTGATTGTACGTTCTATTGTCAAATGTGGACTTCATTATTTTGTTCTTTTCAAATGTTTTCTTTTGACCCCAAATGAGAAAAAGCATTCTAAATTTTATGCTAAGCATTTTTATGCTAAACGTGTTTAGGATTGGGAACATGCTTAAGGGTAAGCACATTCTAAGGTTGAGACAATTAAGACTTTAGAGTCTAGACACCATTGGAACATGCTTAGGGTAGAATATGTGCTCATTTGAGAACAAAAATGGCATTGATGATTATGTTTAGATTTTAAACACTTGTTTTACAGTATAAATACAGCTGATATTCCCAGACCGAGAACAACAAATTACGGTAAAATTCTTTCAGGTATGAGGCAGCAAGTTTATGGAATACATTGCCAAGTGAGGTCAGAAATATGTCCTCATTTGACCAGTTTACAAATTATATTTCGGATTCATGTGGTGGGGAAAAGTGTTTCTGCAGCTCTTGTAAATTTCAAACTGCTGTCTCATGCCTGAATAGTCTCTTGCTTCATCACATATTTTATTTGCATAATTTGTGTTTGTGTGCTTTTGATATGATCTAATTTGCTTTTGTGATCATATGAACTTATTTACTTTTGTGATATAATTTGCTTTTGTGATTGTATTTGCTTTTTATGTTATCTTATTTGCTTGTGTGATCTTATTTGCTTTTGTGATCTTATTTGTTTTTCTATCTTATTTGCTTTTCTACGATCTTATCTGCTTTTATGTTCCCCTATTTGCTTTCTATGTGCTCTAATTTGTTTTTTATGTGCTCTTACTTGCTTTTTATTTGCCTATATTTGATTTATCTGTGCTTGCCTGTTTTAAAAAAAATTCTTGTATATATGTTATAGTCTGTTTTAAGAGCTTCATGTAGTTCATGTTATTAGTACTGACTTACTTACTTACTTACTTACTTACTTACTTTATTACTTACTTACTTACTTACTTTTCTTTCAAGATGGTGGAATTTTTTAGCGGTATTTAATTTTCACGATAATAAGTTTTAACCAAAATCGAATTTTAGCGGATGGACTAATATTATCTTAATTGTTTGACCAAGAATTAAAAATATGAAATTTTTCAAGATAAATTGAGGGAAAGCTTTTTGTATGCGATCGGCGATGTATGCGATTATAGAATTGATAACATGTTCATTAATAGAAAATTGTGTAAGGGCATCACATATGATTTTAATATACATATATATTATTGCATAGTTACAAAAATTAAACACTTTTACTGGTAATAATAATACTTTATTCCGAAAGCAAATACAGCTTATAGGATTGTACAATACATATAACATGTCAATTGCACCAACTACATATTTCACATACATTGTATATATTAAATGAAAATATAGGTAAATAAATACAAACATAATGAAACTACAGTTTGATATATATGACTGCAGGCTGGATTTAGTCGCCATACAAGGCAACCTAACTGGTGATCAGTACATCAGAGACGTCTTGCAACTATTTGTTGTCTCCCATTTCGACAATCACCCACTAGCTACAAGGCCTGTGTATATGGATGACAACGCCAGGCCTCGTCGTTCAAGAGCAGTAAGCCGTGACTTCTGTTCCTTGGCCAGTCATGAGCCGGGATTTGAATCCCATAGAGCATATTTTGGACATGTTAGGCCGTCGTATGCATGTTCGGGAACCTCCTGGTCAAAACATTCGTCAGTTGGAAGTAGCATTCCATCAGGAATGGCAGCAGTTATCACAACAGGACATCCGACGTCCGACGATCCTCAGGTTGTTCCAATAATGTTCGATCTCTGTCTCGAACGATTCCCTTACAATAGTTTAAAGTTCTGTGTGGTGTTGCCAAAATTTCGATGTCAAGAATTTTGTTTGCTGTTTATAAATTTATTGATTGGGTCTTTCTATAACATTCGATTAATAAATCGCCCGATTTCATTTTTGTTACATTTTTAACTGCACCAGCTACACTTTTTATCCATTTTTTAAATACGAAAGGTGATATTTTTGTCAACGGTTTGTTGTTGTCTTGTCAGTAATCTCGTGATACTTTTCGTATTATTTGTCATTTCAAAAAAAACATGCGGGTGCTTAACTTTTTTCTTTGTATATATATTTAAGAAAATATAAATGGACCTTTTCAATATCTGGTGGCGTATGATAACCCCACACCATACATCCATAGTTCAATATACATGTTACATAAGTATCAAACAATAATAAAAGTGTTTCGTGGTTGTAACAATCATCTTGTATTTTATTAAATAAACTAAAAACTGCCTTTCTTCCTTGATCTGACAATCTGTTTTGAGTCTGTAAATATTTACCATTAAAATAGAACAGTATACCCAGATACATAAACTCATTACATAATTCAAGAAATTTAGGAACCATTTTTCTTCAGGCTTACAATTACCTCTATTTCTAAAAATTACAATTTTAGTTTTTGGCAAATTTATATACAAGTCATACTCATTTGAATATAGGTTTACAATAATTTTTTGCAATTCGTGTATACTTTCACTAAGCAAAACCATGTCATCAGCATATATAAGAAGATACAAATTCGATATTCTAAGTTCATGAGATTTAGAATTTTGGTTGATCAACTCAACCTCCATTTCATTGACATATAATGAATATAAAAGGGGGATAGAGATTCATCTTGCATAAGGCCAACAGAACATTCAAAAAATCTCAACGCTTGCCATTTAATTTTACACATGATTTCATCTTACCATACATTGACCTTATAACATTTAATAATTTCCCTGTGATTCCACATCTAACTAATGTTTGCCATTATTTACTATGTGTTACACTATCAAAGGCTCTGGTATAATCTACAAAACAGCAATATAATCGTTTACCTTTGCGTAATGTACTTGTTATGAGCGAATGGAGGGCAAAGATGGCATCAGTTGTACCAAAGCCTGGACGAAAGCCAAATTGTGCGTCTGTGAGAACATTGTGCTGTTCAGCCCATTTCAACAATCATTTATTTAGCAGTCCAGTAAAAAGTTTTCCTACATGTGACACTAATGAGATTCCTCGGTAGTTTTTAGGTTCATTGACGTCTTCTTTCTTGAACACAGGTGTAATTATACTGTGTACCTATAATTCTGGATATATTCCTGTATCTATAATATTATTAAACAGTTTACCTAAAATTGGAATTAAATATGTTTTGCCAGTTATCAAATATTCATTCATTAAATTGTCAAATCGAGTAGATTTATCCCGCTTCAAATCACGTATACCACGTTTAATTCTGGTTCGGTGAAAGGCACCTCTAGTTCCTCAAACTCATTATCTTCGAAGTTTGATTCATTATTTCTATCAAAGTTGTTATCGTGTCTATTCATTAGATTGCTAAAATGTTCCTTGAATTGTTCTAGTGTTATATTATGCACATTTTGCTGTTTACGTTTCCTGAATTTACGGTAAAATTTCTTTGGATTATTTCTTCTTAAAGTTGTTAACATATTACCTTGTTGGTTTTTGTATTGTCTTTTCAGTCTGGTTGTCATGCGTTTATTCTTTTGTTTCGCTACATTCAACTTCAGCCTGTTTTTGTTGGTACGATTACAATTAAAGTCGTCGAAGGAAGATTTGTATTGTCTATATAGCTTTTTACAGTCATCTGTGATCCACGGTTTATCGACTTAAATAGTGTTTGAAACACGGTTATTGTTATATACACACTATTCACATCGCTCTGTAAATTTAACTTCGGACTTTTTCAAAAATATCAGCAAGCAGTATATTCAACTGTTCTACACATTCGTCGACATTATTTTCGTGTTCCGTTATATTTATCAAAAAATCATCAAACTTCTGAACATTCATCATCATGTCGTTCAATATGTTATCTTTAATTACTCTATTACCTTTCATGTATAGTTCAACGGCTAATGGATTGATTGATTGATTTGATTTTTGGTGCTTAACGCCACTGTCAGCAATATTTCAGCTATATCATGGCGACTAGTTTTAGTGGTGGAAGAAGCCGGAGTACTCGGAGAGAACCACCGACCATGGGCAAGCAACTGGTTAACTTTATCACTTGCGACTTCGAGTCGAGTGCACCCTTTTTTTAATTTACAAAACCGGGCGCGAACCAACGCCGTATTGGTGATAGGATTGTATGAGTTGTTAGGTAATCCAACTACCTAACTCATTGAACCACACGGGCCCTCCTTACTATCTACATTGGGGAGGTGTAGTATTGCTGTTGGTTTTTTGGGGGTCATATTATTATTGGTATATAGTTGGAGAAAATCCAAAAAGCCTTTTATTTGGGAATCGTTGTCTGATTAACATTTATAATAGATCTCCATCATTTTCACTGGTCAAAATACAGAAATCGATAGACACCACACCGTTTCAATGCATTTTATTTAAAATTTCTCAGTCTATTATCTCTAAGCCATTAGATATCATTTATGCTTCATTTATTTTTAATATGCTCTATGTACATTGTAATATATAATTTTCAGGGAGAACGGATCCACTTTTAGAGCGAACGGATCTTGGGCGAACATGAAATGGGGCGAACGTTATTTAGGGCGAACGGACCGGAACGGTGGACCACAGATTCGAATGTCTCTTTGTGGAATCGCCATTAAAACGACAGGCTAATTACAAGTTGGTTGCAGAGAAAGCATGTTGCATGTAAATTCGTTAGAATTAATATAATTTAAGAAATATATCTATGAAATTGAACCCCGGGATAATCAGTTAATTTTATATTATGGTATTTAGTAAGAATAACACTTAAAACGGAAATGCGTGATGAAATCAATAAAAACAAACCTAAACTCTGCAAAGGGGCCCGATCAAGTCAAAATTGTAAGCAAATTGTATTGCATTTTATTGATAACACTTGCGTTGTCTTTAACAAGGAGGTGACAACAACCCAGCTTCTGAAGAGATGTGGCCGTATCAGACTCATTCTCACGGGACCACGACAATTGCTGTCGCCGATAATAAAGGGCATCCCAGTACCAACTAGTTTACCCCATTGATTACTAGTACTTTTTCTTTTCTTTTCATTTCCTACATGATAACAATTTTCTCACGAATAGAGACCAGAAATGACTAGGTGAGTAGAAATTAGACACGTGTGTGTACAAGTGGTACGAAATGTCGATGTCGCCAATAAATAATCTGTATTGCATCTTAAACCCTTTTGGGTATATCAATAGAAGACATACAAACATAAACTGACATTAAACAATGTATATATATATATATATATATATATAAACAAATAACAACTACCACTGTTTGATAAAAACAATATTATGTTTTATATGATTTAACCACGCGCATCTCATATTCGCGCTTCTAATGATCGCTTTATAAAGTTACAAACACTGGGCAAAATTCCTTTATCAGGATTAAGAATATTTTTAACTTTTCAAGGGAATCTAGTTGATTAAAGTGAGGATATTTTGTTTTCATAAATACAATAAAGTAAGGTCTAATATTATCCGTAACTTTACAATCAAAGAAAAAGTGGAATTCGCCATCCAATGTTTTACAAAATTTACAATGTTTTTGATTTCGTGAAATATTTTCGTGAAATATGTTTTGTGTTCTATTTCTATGTTATGATCACTAAAACAAATTTTGTCAACAATTGACGATTTTTGAAATTTAGTCCAGTAAGGTCACCTATCTAAGAGAGACAACTCTATCCAAATCCGGATAGATCATGGTTCGTAAGTCTTGGTTGGCCGCTGATCTAGAGGACTGGAACCTTGATACCAAATCCACTGGCCCCCCAGGTAGGGGGTTGAACACAAAACCAACTATCTCGTCTCATAAAAAAATGCAGTTACGGAAACAAGGACAAGAAAAAACTTAACTCATCTCGGAAGATCAGAGTACCAGCAGACATCTGCAAGCATGAATGATGTCAGTGAAAGTCATTCGGAAGCTGACAACATGAAAAGTATTCCGAACACGAGAACAAATCTTAAAATTGGATGCTGGTATGTAAGAACAATGTATGAAACAGGAAAACAAGCTCAAGTCATAAGAGAAATGAGAGAATACAAACTCCACCTGCTAGGAATTAGTGAATGTAGATGTACTGGGTGTGGTAAAAGAGTAACAAGTACAGGAGAAACAGATGTATATTCAGGTAGAAATGATGAGAAACACAATGGAGGAGTAACTATTATAATGAACAGAAATGTAGCAAAAGCAATGTTAGAGTATGCACCTGTAAACGAAAGAATAATAAGAGCTCGCTTTCAAGCAAGGCAGGGAAAACTAACCATCATTCAATGCTATTCTCATACAATTGAAGAAGATGATGAAGAGAAAACATATTTCTATCTAGCTCTACTATCTGAGATAGAAAAAGTACCAAAACATGACGTGACAATAGTGATGGGCGATTTAAACGCCAAAGTTGGAAATAACACCGGAAATGAGAGAGTGATGGGAAAATACGGCTGTGGCAACATCAACGACAATGGCGAACGCTTAGTAGACTTGTGTGGAACCAACAATTTAGTAATAGGAGGTATTATTTTCCCTCATAGAGGAATACATAAGTTGACATGGATTTCTCCAACTGGTAGGGACAAGAACCAAATCGACCATATTATTATCAATGAAAAGTGGAGAAGATCATTGCAGGATGTACGTGTTATGCTAGGTGCAGACGTTGCTAGTGAACACCATCTAGTAGTAGCAAACATCAAGCTAAAACTTAAAAAGTCATCTACCCATGTAAATGTGAAAAGAAAATTCGATGTTGGTAAATTACAGGACCCAAAAATTCAACAAGAGTTTAAACTGGAAATAGAGAACAGGTTCCAGCTATTAGAAAACCTAATCACTGAGGATACAGACACCATACCAGTAAACGATGAATGACAGCAAATACACAAGATCTACACAGAAGCCAGTGAAAAGGAACTAGGATTTAAATGACAAGTACACAAAGAATGGATAACACTTAAATCTTGGAAATTGATTGATGAAAGAAAAGTAGTGAACAACAAAATATGTCAAACACACTCTGAAAGAATTAAAGAAAAACTACGAACAAAATATACAGAATGCAACAAGAAGGTAAAGACAGCAACACGTAAGAACAAGAGGGATTTTATGGAAGACCTAGCAAGAGAAGCAGAAAGTGCAGCTTCAAATCAGAGAATGGGACAGATCTACCAAGTAATTACTAAACAACTAAATGGGAAAAAAGCTCAAGTAAACATGGCAATTAAAGACAAAAACAACAATACACTAACAATAGAACGTGAACAATATTTAAGATGGAAGGAACATTTTCAGGAAGTTCTTAATCGAAAAGATCCGGATGAACCTGCAATTATTCCTGAAGCACCCATGGATCTAGAAATAGATACTGATCCACCCTCAAAATTAGAAACATAGAGAGCCATTAAAAGTTTGAAAAACAAGAAGGCACTTGGCACAGACCAACTAAATGCAGAACTGTTTAAGATAGATCCAGTTCTTGCAGCGGATACATTACACCCAGTATTTCACAAAATATGGGGAAAAGTTGTTATACCTAACAGTTGGTCTAAAGGTAACATCATAAGAATACCAACATCAGGAGACTTGACTAACTACAACAACTGGAGAGGAATCACTTTATTATCCATTCCGAGTAAGGTCTTCTGCATAGTTTTAATATAAAGAATTATAGAAGTTGTAGAGAAGAAACTACAAGAACAAGCTTGATTCAGAAAAGGTAGAGGTTACATAGACCACATATTTGTTCTAAGAAACATCTTAGAACAGTGCCATGAGTGGCAGAGAAAACTACTTGTTAATTTTGTAGATTTTGAGAAAGCCTTTGACAGCCTAAACAGAGACAGTCTATGGGAAATTTTGAGAAACTATGGAATACCAAGTAAGATAGTGCAACTCATCAAGCAGTTATATGCAAATTTCTCATGTACCATCAACTCTGAAGCTGACACTAGTTTCCTTGTAAAATCAGGAGTAAGACAGGTATGTGTTATGTCATCTGTGCTCTTCATAATTGCAATTGATTGGGTAATGAGAACAACCCAAACAGAGGGTAACACCGGACTGAGATGGACACTATGTACCACACTAGAGGATACAGATTACGCTGATGATTTAGCACTATTATCGCATACTGAAGACCATATGCAGGAAAAGGCCAGAAAATTAGAAGAAAATGCTAGAATGATTGGCCTTAAGATCAATGCCAAGAAAATGAAATTCATGTACCTCAACACAGAGAGATTGCCAGTCATATTTGTAGAAGGGAAACAACTGGATACAGTAGACTCATTTAATTAACTAGGAAGCTGTATAACAACGGAGGATGGAGCTGAAAAAGATATAAAGGTCAGAATAGGAAAAGCTAGATCAGCATTCATCAGATTAGGTAACATCTGGAAGACAACAGCCTTTTCAAAGAAGACCAAGCTTAAACTTTATAACAGCTGTGTACTATCTGTGCTCCTATATAGCTCAGAGTGCTGGAAAATGACTGATAAAGACATCTCGACAGACTCTCCAGCTTCCATAACACCTGCTTAACAAAGATAATGAAGATATTATGGCCGAACAAAATCTCTAATAAAGACCTGCATGACATCACAAACACCAAGGACATGGAGACTTTGTTGATTCAAAAAAGATGGAGATGGCTTGGTCATGTTATGCGTAAACCATCTGAAGACATGACAAAGGTAGCCCTAAGATGGACACCAGAAGGGAAAAGGAAAAGAGGAAGACCAAAAACAACATGGAGGCGCACCATCGAAAATGAAATAAAGGAAAGAGGATATACATGGGGCACAATAGAAAGTAAAGCCAACAACAGAGAAGAGTGAAGGAAACTTGTCCTTGCCCTATGTGTCATGAGGCATAGCAAGGACTAAGTAAGTAAAGTAAAGTAAGGGAATCTTGTTGATTAAAGTGAGGATATTTTGTTTTCATATAATCAATAAAGGAAGGTCTAATATTATCAGTAACTTTACAATCAAAGAAAAAGTGGAATTCGCCATCCAATGTTTCCCAAAATTTACTATGTCTTTGATTTCTTGGAATATTTTTGTAACGGCCTATTTCTATTTCTAAGTTATGATCACTTAAACAAATTTAATCAACAATTGACAATTTTTGAAATTTCTTTCACTTTTTAAATATTTTTTAGTTTAATAGTAGATTTTAGTTTACTGCATAAGAAAAGTTTTGAAAAGTCATTATTCAAAGAAAGTTTTTTCTGTTAATTGTTTTTCATAATGTTCATTAACATATTTTTAGATATTCTTTTAATAGGTATTTTAGCCATTTTAAATGGCCTACATATACTGAAAGCTTCAAAATCACTTTTATCTATTTCAAATTCGGCAAATATTTCTTTTGCAAAAGTGTACCATATGCATACAATATGCCATTATCATGCATAGATTTATTTAGATCGAATGCCTCTTTTATCGGAGGATTTATTTTATCAGAATGAATGCGTGAATAATACATCATAACTTGTGTCTTTATAAAAGAATGTAAAGGGAATCGTCCCAGCTCAGTCTTTGCTGCCAAATTACATGGAATTGTTCTAATCCCTATGGTCCATTTGTCGTAATCACAATCCAGTGTATCAGACTAGAACTTCCGACCGCCAGATTGTCCGCACGGATATAATTGCTTAGGCAGTATCATCCGGGCCGGACGATTCAGCCTTGGCAATCTGTTCCGACCCTAGGCAATGTTTTCCGGCCTTTGTTTCATGGTATCAAAAGAGTTCAGATGCAAATTAGGGTTAAATTTCCTTACAATCGCCACAAAACACAATATTCTGTGAACACTTCTTAAAGGATATAGTATATACCGGTATTGAACGCATCTGTTTAGTAAATTATTTGGCAAACATGGAAGAGAGTGTTTATAACGCACTTCTGAAATATGCAATAGAAAAAGAATATCAAGAAGGGCTGACTAAAAACGAAAAGCAGTAAAAAAGAAGACAGGCAAAGCAATTTGTAGCAAAAGACAATCTTCTATATTTTACCAATTCGGATGGAGAGACAAGACGGGCTGTAAGGGGAACAGAAAAGCACATGATTCTTTAAGCTTGTCACTCAGATTGCACAGCAGGTGTGTTTGGAGTCAACAAGTAAGTCATAATTTTTGTGAGTTGTGTGAAAATGTTCATGAGTTGGTACATGCGTTTTCCGAAGAAAATGGTAGGTTAAACCATGAAGCAATAAACATAAATAAAAATGTCGAGACGCTCCTTTGGCCCCATCATATGGCAGTACATTTATTATTTGCAATAAAGTGTCCGATTTCAATGACCGTAATCTCGTAAAAGCAGAAAAACCTTTACACCAAGGATACCGCTTTCATGAATTATTGAAAACTTTGACCAAATTTTACTACCGTTAGACAAACAACGATCTTGAAAACACTACACAGAAAATTAAAGTTCGAGTAACAGGAACCTCACTATAACCCGCGGGTAAACTCAGATGCTCCGGAAGGATTAGCAGTTCCTGTTCCACATGTGACACCTGTTGTGTTACTTGTAAACGACACAAGCATGGAAGGGACATGCAGAAATTATTAATAAGCTCGTTGGACACAGTATACTAACTAGTGGCGAAGACATGGCTAAATTTGTGTTGAGGAAAATCTTTCAAGGAACATTCAACTAGCACAAACATTATTGAGAAAAAACAATGTTTCTACAAACAGATGACAGACCCATACTATAATCAGTGATGATTTTGTTCAGTTATTTAACTGATTTCAACTAATTTCCTCTGAAATTGTTTTCTGAACGTTGCTGCACATGGTCAGAACAGGTTAAAAAGGACCATTTTAAAAGGGGTTGTAGATGGTTTCAGTTAGTTTTCATTGACTTAAGTTATTTTATTTTCAAACCAGGATCATACCCTGCATAATATGATTGCAAATTGTTTACCGCTGTATAAAATTGCTCAGTTAATTGCAATAAATAACAATCAGTCATATATATGGAGTCACTCTAGAGGTCAAATTTCAAACAACCAATCAGTAATGATCTTACAAATTAGTAAGGTATTGAAATGTATATAGTGGTTAAACCGTTTATGAGTGAGTGATTGTTGTCGTATGAACAACTTTTCAGCTATGCCATGGCAAGGTCAAGTTGCATTTTCTTGAGATGATGATGATGATGTCCGTTTTGTAATAGAAACAGGAAATACCAGTTTATAACACACGAAAAACACATTCACCATTACAGTTAAACTGCTCAAGAAGGAGTGGAGGGCTTCTGATTTTGAAAACAATAGATGTGATCAGATAATGATGCCTTCAAGATTATGTATTATAATGTACTTATAGCTACCTATATATATGCAATCAGTGCCTATCACTACTAAATTTGTGAGTTCGAACCCCGTTCATGGCGAGGTATTCTCGATACGACATTATGTGATAAAGTGTGTCAGTGACTAGCGACAGGACGTAGTTTTCTCCGGGTACTCTGGTGGCTTCCTCCACCAATAAAACTGACCGCCACGATATAGCTGAAATATTGTTGAAAGTGACGTTAAACACCATAAAACCAACCAAAAACCATCTAAGCTTCCAGTCAGATTTGAACTGACATCTTTTCAATATTATTGAAATGTACTACCTTGTACCATAGAAGCCTTAATTATTGCTAATGTGTATTGACAACACACAAAGCCCATTTACAGATAAATAAAAGGATTTTGGAGTCCAGTAAAAGGAAGGAATCTTTAAATTTCAGTCCTCGATTTGGATTTGAATTTACTGGTCCGAATCAAATTCTTGAATTTATTTTATAGACATATATCTAAATAAAAACTGAAAAATGTACTGGTTCTAACAAAGTTTACCTGGCCTTGGGCCAGAGGATCGGTGCTCATTGTGAGGACTTCTTTAATGTTATAACACACATGTGATACCTTCAGTTTAACAATAAGGGAGATTCTTGAATTTTGATGGGAATTTTACATCTCTGGCCTCAAACCATTGAACACGAAACACACCATGACATGTGACATTGAAAATCCGTGTCCTGGCTTTGGACAGCACAAAAATGTGGCTGGGTTAAACCAGTTAATAGAATCATAGTTCATTTGAGAGAATATAAATTATTTATCCTTGAGTTATCCCCCTTTGACCTTGTCTCTTGGAGTTACTGACTTTGTAAAATAGATAAGGTTAGGTTTATCATATGGTGCTTAATGCCACTTTCAACAATATTTCAGCTATATCGTGGTGGTCAGTTTTATTGGTGGAGGAAACAGGAGTACCCGGAGAAAACCACCGACCTGCCTCAAGTCATGGCAAATTGTATCACATAATGTTGTATCGAATACACATCGCCATGAACGGGGTTCAAACTCACAATGTTAGTGGTGATAGGCACTGATTGCACAGATAGTTGTAAATCAAATTACCATGTGATCACGACGGTCCCCGCTTTTTATTTATATCCAATAGTTAATCAATGTGTAGTGGAGTCAGCATACATAGATTTCTGATCCATACAAATGACGAAAATGGCAATCAGATGACTATTTATGCAGCATTTTGATTCAATCTATTTCCAGTATTTTTATGATTTTTGTGCGGTATTTTGGCATTCTGATGAAAAAAAGAAACAGGAACATTCTAGCAAAGTTTGTTGTCAAATGGTTTTGATATTTCAGATGAATAATTTTAAAATATTTTTCCAATTGGGGCGTATTAAATGTGCCCTGTGGTGGAGGCCATCTTGGATCTTCTAACTAAGACCCAAAAAAAATTGTAAAGAAACGACTAATGAATATTCATATACAGCTTGGGTTAAATCAAATTAATAATTTTTTAGAAAATTATTTGCTAAATTTATAATATAGGGAGGGCCCGGATGGCTCAATGAGTTAGGTAGTTGGATTACCTAACAACTTATACAAGCCTATCACCAATATGGGGTGGGTTCGCGCCCGGGTGAACTCGACTCGCAGTCGCAAGTGATAAAGTTTATCAGGTACTTGCCCATGGTCGGTGGTTCTCTCCGGGTACTGCGGCTTCTTCCACCACTAAAACTGGTCACCATGATATTGTTGAAGTATTGTTAAACACCAAAAATCAAATCAAATTAAATCAATCTAATATAGGGTCTTATGTTAAAACTATGCTTTGCAGATGCAGTCTTGTATTTCTGTTCAACACAAAACAAACCACACATTTCATAAAGGACCACCAAGGCTCATTCAAGCACAGTTTGCAGTCAAATGGTTTACTTGTTTCAGATTAGAATAATTTTAAAATATTTTTCTCATCGGATCCAATGTTAAATTTGTACTATGGAGGCAAGCCATCTTTTATTTCCGAATAATACCCCCACCCAAAAAAAATATACTAATTTGTAAGCGACCATTTAAGATTATTCATGTACAGTTTGGGTTCAATCAAATTTCTGGTTTTCAAGAAAAACTGTTTTTCCTTTTTTCCATATGGTCCTATGTTAAAACTTTGTCTTGCGATTGCTGCTAACTTTGATTTCCGATAGACAAAATAAAAAAGGAGGATTTTTTATAGGGCCATATAATATGATATAAGGAACATTCCTACTAAAAAATGATGCCATCACACATTCGGTTTCGGAGAAGATTTTTCATATTTAAGCCAATTAGAAAGCATAATTGGCCCTACCAGCCATCTTGAATTTCTGAATAAAATGAAAATCGCCTAATGTGTTGAGAACTACCCAAGTAATATTTCTACCAAATTTGGTTTCAACTGAGCCACTGGTTTGTGAGAAATAAACTGAAATGTTAAAAGTTAACATACGACGACAGACACAAAGTGACAACAATACTTCACGTGGTCCTTTGGTCCAGTTGAACTGAAAAAAATAGGTTAAGGTTTATGGTGTTTAATGCCACTTTCAACAATATTTCAGTCATATCATGACAGTCAGTTTTATTGGTGGAGTACACAGAGAAAATCTCCGACAATTTTTATTACATAATGTTGTAATGAGTAAAAATCTTAGAAAAAGTAGATATATCGTCACCGTCTGAAGAAAGAGGAACATCAACTAAATTTCGATCCAACGAAAGTATATCGACCTCGGACTTCGTCCTCTGTAGATATATTTTCATCTGGCTGATATAAACATGCTAAATATTGCCTTCTCCTGAGGAAACTGTTTCTTATAGTGTTGTTTGGTGCGGTATAATGAGGGCACTATACCCCATCGGACAACATTTAATGAAAACTGTTCTCGAAGGAGAAGACGATAATATGCTTAGTATATAACATCTCAGTCTGCACATAAAAGAAAAAAACTGAGGAAAATTCGTCGACGTTTACATTGCCATAACTTGTCAGCAAACGAGAAACAGCTACAGACTACAGCTCCATCTATTTTAAAGGAGGCAAATCTTGCCAAAAATATATAGAAAAAATAACGCAGGAAAATCTATTCCGCAGGAATAGTCTCTGCGGGAAATCGTTTCAAACTGATATAGTTGTTGTCAATAGGTATTGTCACGCATTGCCAAGCATAAACTGTTCACAAATAGCTAACACTAATCATCGCATTGCATATGTTTGTGGCGCTTAACGCCACTTTCAACAATATTTTAGTTATAACGTGGTGGTCAGTTTTATTGGTGGAAGAAACCAGAGGACCCGGAGAAAACAACCGACCTGTTGCAAGTCACTGACAAACTTTATCACATACTGTTGTATCGAGTACACCTCGATATTAACGGGGTTCGAACTCACAACTGTTGTGGTGATAGGTACTGATTGCACAGGTAGTTGTAATTCCAACTAGCATATGATCACGACCACGACGGCCCCTTTTATTATTGCATGTAAAGAAAAAAAGGAAAATCTACAAATCATCCAAGATTTTATTTATTTATTACTTATTTTATCTTACAGACGCAATCGCAAACATAATATTGGATCACTTGCTACACAATTCGAACGATGTCTGGTAGCCCGCGATTATATTACGAGTTGCATATCGTCGATACTCCAGGATTTGGTGATACACGACGTATAAGTAGGGATCAAGCAATTATCGATCAAATTCGGGATTTTTTTTACAAGAGGCAACCAAGGTATTACATATTTAGACGCCATATGCTTTGTAACATTAGCTCGCCTGACACCACCACAAAGTTATTTGTTCGACGCCATTTTGTCTATATTTGGACATGATATGGCAAATAACATTTACATATTGATAACATTTGCAGATGAGAACGAGTCACCCGTGATTGAAGCATTACAGGCCGCAAATATATCTTATAGAGAGTGTTACACGTTTAACACTTCAGCGTTATTTACATCTGCCAAAAATACAGACGAGTCCAATTTCGGAAGTCTCTTCTGGAAATGGAACAATCCAGCTTTAAAATTTTCTTTGATGGTCTACAATTTGTCGAAACAAAAAGCTTGCAGCTAACAAAAGAAGTTTTGCAATTAAGAACACATATTGAAACAACAATCGAAGGATTGCAGCCAGGAATTCATGAAGGAATGAACACTTTAAAAACAATACGTCAGGAGAAGGACATATTACGGAAACACGAGGAAGACATCGAAGCGAATAGAAATTTTACTTACGAAGTAGATGAGATTCGTATGACTCAAATAGATTGACCTGTTGCAACGTACGTAACAAACTGCATAATATGCAACCGTACATGCTATTTCCCATGTAATATTCCAGAAGACCACTAACAAATGAAGTGCAGTGCAATGCGTGATAAGTATTGTACCGTTTGTCCCGAGAAATGTTGTTGGGATGTCCACAAAAACAATGATTTTTGCTTTGAAACATATTCGGTAAAAGTGCGAAAATCATACGAAGGGTTGAAGCAAAAGTACCAAATTGCGCGAATTCAAAAACAAAGGCAAAGATAAGTTCTTGACCAAGCCAAACAGACCTTTAATAATTTTTATAAAAATGTAATCAACATGATGCACGAAGTTCGTTGTTACATCAATCAGCTAAACGAAATAGCATTACGACAAAACCCTCTTAGTGATGTCGACTACATTGATCTGTTAATTGAAAATGAGAAAAATGAGCAAAAATACGGGTGAAAAGAAAGGTCGAAGTTTTACAACAAAATGAGAGGCGGCGGGATTGGTCGAGAAAACAAAGACATTAAATATAAAGCCTTGAGAGGAACGTGAAGATGCAATCAAAGATGATTTCTAGATATTCAGTTAAAGGTGAGTGTGTGAGTGGGTGAATGATTGTTATTTAACGCCAATTCAGAAATTTTTCAGCTATATCACGGCGAGAACAAGTTAATTTTCAATGAGTTGATGATGAGATCCGCTTTGTTCTAGCTAGACCAACACGCTGAACTGTTCGCGGGTAGACATATTGATCCACTCGGACACATTATGCTTATTCCGAGCCGACCGGTTTTTGTTCTTTCTTCTTAATGCTGCGTGCTTAACGGAGAAGCAACAAATACCAATTTTATAGTTTTTGGTTTGACCCGAATGGGACTCGAACCCACAATCTACCGCACTCGAGGCCAGCACGCTATCCATTACACCACCGATGCGGTTTCAGTTAAAGGTAGTATATGGACATATGTTCGTGTTTAGTTAAAGGTAGTGTATGAACATATGTTCGTGTGTAGCTAAAAATAGTATATGAACATATTATATCCGTGTGTAGCTAAAGGTAGTAAATGAACATATGTCCGTGTCTAGTTAAAAGTAGTATATGAACATATGTCCGTGTGTAGCTAAAAATAGTATATGAACATATTATATCCGTGTGTAGTTAAAGGTAGTATATGAACATATGTCCGTGTGTAGTTAAAGGTGGTATATGAACATATGTCCGTGTGTAGTTAAAGGTAGTATATGGACATATGTCCGTGTGTAGTTAAAGGTGGTATATGAACATATGTCGTGTCTAGTTAAAGGTAGTATATGAACATATGTCTGTGTAGTTAAAGGTGGTATATGAACATATGTCGTGTCTTTGCTTTTAAAAGGCAATAATTGTGTATTGCTTTGTATTATATCTCTAGCAATGGTTACTAATACTGGTTTGTACTTAGTATTAGTGGGCTAGCACTATGAAAATTCAACTATGCGTGAAAGTCTAGTAAAAAGCGCACCTCATGAGCATTTCATTGAGAATTAACTTGTTCTCACCATGACATAGCTGAAAAAATTATGGGTTGGTGTTAAAAAACAATCACTCACTCACTCACTCACTTGCTCACTATAAGATCAGATAAGGAAACTTTAAATTGATTAGATATATTATAAGTATGCACAAACATAAGGTCTGATTGTTTTTACCGAATATAAAACACGAATACAGTGTACAACTAGAACTGTGAGTGACCTCACTGAATGATACCCCCCGCTTGCAGCGTAGTAGGAGTTGCGCTTACAAGGAACATGCC
The DNA here is from genome assembly GCA_002080005.1 of Gigantidas platifrons. Lineage (NCBI taxonomy): Eukaryota > Metazoa > Mollusca > Bivalvia > Mytilida > Modiolidae > Gigantidas > Gigantidas platifrons. The sequence goes on along the minus strand of MJUT01042279.1, from coordinate 94,832 downwards.
CCCCCCCCCTTTTCGTGAAAGTATAAGTTGAATTAACTCCCCTTTTAAATTTTGGACAGCAACCATATTCCTTCATGCACATCTGCGGGTATTGTACTACAAGTGTGTAAAGTTTCATAAAAATTCAATAAGCGTTTGGAGGAGTTGCGCTTACAAGGTACATGCCCCTCCTTTTCGTGAAAGCATAAATTGAATTATCTCCCCTTTTAAATTTTGGATAGCAATCATATTCCTTCATGCACATCTGCAGGTAGTGTACTACAAGTGTGTAAAGTTTAATAAAAATCCAATAAGGCGTTTAGGAGGAGTTGCGCTTACAAGGTACATCCCCCCCCTTTCCTGTAAGTATAAGTTGAATTATCTCCCCTTTTAAATTTTGGACAGCAATCATATTCCTTCATGCACATCTGCAGGTAGTGTACTACAAGTGTTCAAAGTTTCATAAAAATCCAATAAGCCGTATAGGAAGAATTGTGCTTACAAGGTACATGCCCCCCACCCCCCTTTTCGTGAAAGTATAAGTTGAATTATCTCCCCTTTTAAATTTTGGACAGCAACCATATTCCTTCATGCACATCTGCAGCTAGTGTACTACAAGACGGACAGAGTGATTCATATATACCCCTAAACTTTGTTTGCGGGGGGGATATGATAAAGAGTAAAGCAATATTGATCATATATATAAGTCATGTAGAATAAATCATGCGTGGTGACATGAACAGCAGCGGCAAGTCGCTGACAAATGTTATTAATGTTGTATCGAATGCACCTCGCCATGAGCAGGTTTCGAACTCACAACATCAGAGGTGATAGGCACTGATAGCATATGTTGGTATAGTCCATCTACCATATGATCACGACCACAGCGGCACCGGGAATGTAGTATAAAGAATGCAGAAATACAGGAACAGCTGCCCATGTGGTGAGCTTTCTGACGGCTAGACAACTGTTCAACCTAACCCACAGCCAAACAAAATAAAAGCAAGCGCATATATTTTTTTAATGAATCAGCTATATTAAATATTTAAGAATCAGCTAAGTTTAATATTTAATATAAAAAGGAAAATAATATGTCTAAAGACCAATGCTATATAAACATAGTCTGAAAACGACTGGACACCAAACTTCAATGTTTCCATAAATATTTAACCATGACAATTGACAATGTCCTCATTTTCACCCCATAGCCTGTAGTTTCCATTTGTTGTTTGGCTCATCAATTCTGCATCTTTTCTAATCTTGTTTAATTCTTTCAATCTTTCTTCCCATTCATACACTCTCGATAAGAATGTCGATGTAATCTAGTTCACTAAGAGGATTTGGTCTCAGTGCTATAGCGTTTAATTTATTAATGTATCCTCGGACTTCATTTACCATCTTCTTCACGTTGTTTCGAAAACATGGAAAAGTTCTACTAACCTTTCTAATAACATATGTTTGCTGTTTTTCTTTCTCTTACGCTATTTCATATTTCTGTTTAAGTTGATCGTATGTTTTTTTCACAGTTACAGGTTAAGTTTTAAATCGAAAGATATTGTTTTTGTGCGTAGACCAATGACATGTTTGTGGACAAACTGTACATCTTCCCCTTGCACATATCTGCACATCCCATTTTGTCATCGTCAACTGGGATACTACAAAGGAAATGACATGTTTTATTGCAGGTACGACAATTAGATACATACTCCCCTGCCTCCAAGTAAATTTTTCTCAACCTCATAATGAAAGTTTCTGTTGGCGGCTATGTCTGTTTTATGTCTTTCTATGATTTCTATTTCCTGTCTAATTGTATTCAATTGATTCATTCCTTCAGCAATTTGTGGTTGTAAACCTTGCGTAGTTGCCTCAAAGCATTTCCTTGTTTGAAGAGCCTCGGTGGTCAGCTGTAGGCTTCTCGATTCAACGAGTTGGAGATATTCAAGGACAATTCGAAAACTTTCCTGCCCCATTTTCCAAAAATGATTTCCAAACGAAGCTTCATAGGGCTTTCCCGAAGAAGCAAACAAGGCCGAATTGCTAAAATTATATGAGCCTTGAAATTGTACGTCTGCTGCCCCTAATGCACATCGGACAGGTGGGTCGTTTCCGTCTGCAAATGTTATGAGCACGTAAATATTACTAGCTATGTCCTGTCCGAATACAGACAGAATCAGACAGAATCGCATCAAATATATACCGTTGTGGAGGAGTAAGTCTAGCTAGAAGAGCCTGGGTGACAAAACAGACAGCATCCATAAATGCTATACCTTGGTCGGCAGATGTGGTAAAGAACTCACGAATTTGATCAGCAATAGCTTTGTCTCTTATGATACCTCGAGTGTCACCAAAACCAGGTGTATCAATGATGTTCAAGTCGTAGTAAATTTTACTCCCCTCCATCTTATGAATGGAATAACATGTTATCCTTTCTGTCTGTGATTCTGACTAAAATTAAAAAACAGAATGTTTTTTTCCATTTTCCTCTAGTAAATGTGAAAGAAACAGTTAAATTGGCGGTAATTAGATGTGTATAATACGGTTGCTATTTTGTTTTACCTTTGTGCTTGTTGTTGTTGTTTTGTTTTACACCCTTGTTCTATTATTGTTGTTGTTTTGGTTTACATCTTTGCTTTACTGTTGTTATTTTGTTTTACACATTTGTTTTACTGTTGTGTTATGTTTTACACCTGTGTTTTACTGTTGTTGTCTGTTTTACACTTTTATTTTACTGTTGCTACTTTGTTTTACACCTTTGTTTTACTCTTGTTGTCTGTCTTAAATCTTTGTTTTACTGTTGTTGTTTTGTTTTACACCTTTGTTTTACTGATGCTACTTTGTTTTACACTTTGTCTTACAGTTGTTGTTTTGATTAACACCTATGTTTTATTGTTGTCTGTTTTAAACCTTTGTTTTACTGTTGTTGTTTTGTTTTACAGCTTTGTTTTACTTTTGCTGTTTTGTTTTACACATTTGTTTTACTGTTGCTACATTGTTTTACACTTTGTTTTACAGTTTTTGTTTTGATTTACACCTATGTTTTACTGTTGTCTTTTTTAAACCTTTGTTTTACTGTTGTGTTGTTTTACACCTTTGTTTTACTGTTGTTGTTTAGTTTACCACCTTTGTTTTACTGTTGTCCGTTTTACACCTTTGTTTTATTGTTGTTATTTTGATCTACATGTTTGTTTTACTGTTGTTGAGTTTGACATTTTTGTTTTACTGTTGTTGTTTTGTTTAACACCTTTGTTTACTGTTGTTGTTTTATTTTACACCTTTTTTACTTTTGTTGTTTTGTTTTACACCGTTGTCTTACTGTTGTTGCTTTGTTTTACACTTTGTTTTACAGTTGTTGTTTTGATTTACACCTATGTTTTACTGATGCTACTTTGTTTTACCCCTTTGCTTTTACTGTTGTTGTTTTGTTTTACACCTTTGTTTTACTTTTGCTGTTTTATTTTACACCTTTGGTTTACTGTTGTTGTTTTGTTTTACACTTTGTTTTACTGTTGTCGCTTAGTTGTACACCTTTTTTTACTGTTGTTTTGTTTTACACCTTTGTTTTACTGTTGTCGCTTAGTTTTACACCTTTTTTTACTGTTGTTGTTTTGTTTTACTGTTGTCCGTTTTACACCTTTGTTTTATTGTTCTTGTTTTGCTTTACACGTTTGTCTTACTGTTGCTTTGCACCTTTGTTTTCTGATGGTACTTTGCTTTACTGTTGTTGTTTTGTTTTACACCTTTCTTTTAATGTTGTTGTTTTATTTTACACCTGTGTCTTACTGTTGCTAATGTGTTTTACATCTTTGTTTTACTAGTGTTGCTTTGTTTTACACCTTTGTTTTACTGATGCTACTTTGTTTTACCCCATTGCTTTTACTGTAGTTGTTTTGTTTTGCACCTTTTTTCACTTTTCCTGTTTTGCTTTACACCGTTGTTTTACTGTTGTTGTTTTGTTTTACTGTTGTTGTTTTGTTTTAATGTTGTTGTTTTGTTTTAATGTTGTTGTTTTGTTTTACTGTTGTTGTTTTGATTTACACCTTTGTTTTACTTTTGCTGTTTTGTTTTACACCTTTATTTTACTTTTGCTGTTTTGTTTTATAGCCTTTGATTTACTGTTGTTTTGTTTTACATATGTGTTTTACTGTTTTTCAGTTTTACACCTTTCTTTTACCGTTGTTTTTTTTACACCTGTGTTTGACTGTTGTTCTTTTTAACACTTTTGTCTTACTGTTGCTATTTTGTTTTACACCTTTGATTTACTGTTGTTGTTTCGTTTTACATCTTTGTTTTACTGTTGTTGTTTTGTTTAACACCTTTGTTTTACTTTGTTGTTTTGTTTTACACCTTTCTTTTACTTTTGTTGTTTAGTTTTACACCTTTATTTTTCTGTTGTCCGTTTTACACCTTTGTTTTATTTTTGTTGTTTTGCTTTACACGTTTGTTTTACTGTTGTTTTGCACCTTTGTTTACTGATGCTACTTTGCTTTACACCTTTGCTTTACTGTTGTTTTGTTTTATACCTTTCTTTTACTGTTGTTGTTTTATTTTACACATGTGCTTTACTATTGTTGTTTTACTTTACACCGTTGTTATACTGATGCTACTTTGTTTTACACCTTTGCTTTTAATATTGTTGTTTTGTTTTACACCTTTGTTTTACTGTTGTTGTTTTATTTAAAACCTTTGTTCTACTGTTGCTACTTTGTTTTACACCTGTGTTTTACTTTTGTAGTTTGACCTACACCTTTGTTTTACTGTTGTTATTTTGTTTAACACCTTTGTTTTACTGTTGTTGTTTTGTTTTATAGCCTTTGATTTACTGTTGTTTTGTTTTACATATGTGTTTTACTGTTTTTCAGTTTTACACCTTTCTTTTACTGTTGTTGTTTAGTTTTACACATTTGTGTTACTGCTTTAATGGTGTTATTTTGTTTTACGCCTTTGTTTCACTGTTGTGCTATGTTATACACCTGTGTGTTACTGTTGTTGTTTTGTTTTACACTTTTGGTTTACTATTGCTACTTTGCTTTACACCTTTATATAATTGTTGTTTTCTGTTTTAAATCTGTGTTTTACTGTAGTTCTTTTGTGTTACCCCTTTCTTTTACTGTTGTCTGTTTTACACCTTTCTTTTACCGTTGTTTTTTTTTACACCTGTGTTTGACTGTTGTTCTTTTTAACACTTTTGTCTTACTGTTGCTATTTTGTTTTACACCTTTGTTCTACTGTTGCTATTTTGTTTTACACCTTTGTTTTACTGGTGTTGTTTTGTTTTACACCTTTGTTTAACTGTTTTTTTTTTATTTTACACCTGTATGTTACTGTTGCTACTTTGTTTTACACCCTTTTTCTACTGTTGTTTTGTTTCACACCTTTATTTTACTGTTGTTTTATTTTACACCTGTATTTCACTGTTGCTACTTTGTTTACATCTTTGTTTTACTGTTGTTATTTTGTGATACACTTGTGTTTTACTGTTGTTGTTTTGTTTTACCTCTTTCTTTTACTGTTGTTTTATCTTATACCAGTATTTTACAGTTGCTACTTTATTTTACACCTTTCTTCTACTGTTGTTACTTTGCTTTATACCTTTGTTCTACAGTTGTCGTTTTGTTGGTACACCTTTATTTTACTGTTGTTGTTTTGCTTTACAGCTGTGTTTTACTGTTGCTACACTGTTTTACACCTGTTTTCTACTGTTGTTGTTTTGTTTTACACCTTTGCTTTACATTTGTTGTTTTGCTT
>MJUT01042279.1:60290-80199 GCA_002080005.1 Gigantidas platifrons | reverse complement strand
CATCGACCCCACCAAAAACCCGGGATGAACAACATGGACCCCACCAAAAACCCGGGATGAACAACATGGACCCCACCAAAAACCAGGGATGAACAACATGGACCCCACCAAAAACCAGGGATGAACAACATGGACCCCACCAAAAACCAGGGATGAACAACATGCACCCCACCAAAAATCCGGGATGAACAACATGGACCCCACCAAAAACCAGGGATGAACAACATGGACCCCACCAAAAACCAGGGATGAACAACATGGACCCCACCATAAACCAGGGGTGAACAACATGGACCCCACCAAAAACCAGGGATGAACAACATGGACCCCACCAAAAACCAGGGATGAACCACATGGACCCCACCAAAAACCCGGGATGAACAACATGGACCCCACCAAAAACCCGGGATGAGCAACATGGACCCCACCAAAAACCCGCGATGAACCCAGGTGCTTGCCAAGGGGAAGCAGTTTTTTGTTTCTTATAAGAGACACGCCGCGCTATTCATATATATAGTCAAGTCTTGTCGTTGAGAGAGGAAAGTAAGAAAATATATGTGATAAGGAAAAGATCCATTGTCATTTGTAATATGAGTATTTCGTAGCAGTCAACCAGATCGTGAAGACGACCGTAGACGTTTTGTAGCGAGATTTCAGCCAAGGAGCAGCATAGCCTTGTATGAGCAGCTATTGCGTCAGCAGCTGAGCTCTGTCCAGGAAATCACTGTACAGGGCATATGTCCTAGAATATCAAATGTGCTGTGAAATGCAAATTCCATACGCCGGTGATAATGGAATATTCCTACTGATGAAAGGGAAGTTGACTATTGCAAATGTGAAGTCACGACGTTGTCGTCGAGTGTGTTTTAATCTTCCTCCGTTGTCGATTCCAATGTGAAGGTCATAACAAGAAGCAATTTTTTTTAATATCAGTAGTATTCTTTATCGCAAGCTCACTTTGATATATGAGATGCAGATAATCACCGAATAGAGAATTGTTCAGTGATAGAACATCTTCTACATAGCGGAAGTTTGAAATGAGAGTCTGGGTTTATTTTGCATATTTCTTTAAATAAAATCGAGAGTTAGCGTTAGGGTTACAACTTTATACAAGTTCACGTGTAGATATGTATTTTTAATATGTTATTAACTTAGGATCATACGATTTGTTATCAATAGTATTAAGACATTTTATTTTACATTTTTGTTGTCTGTTATTTTATTAACTATACAGAGTCGTCTATGTTTAGTGGATTTCATCCATGGTATTTTATCATTCAAACGTTAAAACGAACTTCTTGATTCGGGTTGATTTCTTAATATATTGTGTATACTTAAATACTTTTACACATATTTATTATCGTATGTATATAATAAAATAGGTAAGTGTGCGAAAAATAGTTCTAGTCCATTGTGTATATTAATACTGTAATGAAATAACAAGGGTGATAAACGATGCCAAAACTATTTAATACTTGTAATGTCAGAACATACAACAACAACAAAAAGGGAAGTAACTCTAACATTTCTACCGAATGTAAAGTGTTCATTCTAGACTTACAAAGTTCACATCGTTACACTTACATACCTCCCTACATTTAAGGCTAACCTCGAATCCAACAATTTTCAAAATGAAAAGTAATTTACAATTACAAAATAAACATTAAATGTAAACTGATTGGACGGTTTCTAAACTATTCGTAATACTGTTCTCATAATATAATCACGGCCAATATAATTGAAAATTGTTTTAACATTAATTTTCTTCCTCTTCACTACATGAGTCCATAACAAAGTTATTATATCGGGCTGGCATTCTTATCTTTGGAGTTGAGGTATAAAGAGGTTTAACGTTATCTATTTCCCCAAGACCTGAATTTGTTTCGAGGGTCCCTTGGGTATCCTCGCTCTCCTTGATTTCTTCAATATTTACAGACTTCTGTGTATGCGTTTTAGTGTTCTGCTTGAGGGGCCTTTAGGCTCCCTCTCTTTCTTTTACATTTTCATTACTTAGTCTGAGTGATCCTTCTTGTCTGTCTCTCCCATTCTCTATAAAGGGCCTATGGGCACCTTTTAACTGCATTGGATTATCATAGAGGGGCATATAGGTTCCCTCTTTGCCTCCCCTTTTCTCTCTGTAGGGACTGTGTTCCCTTGTTCTCACTTGGTTTTCAAAGAGGGGCTTGTGGGCTCCCTCGTTTCTTTCTGAATTCTTTCCGAGTGACCGTCGGGCACCCTCTATTGATATTCCGTCTTCGTCTTCATCATAACTATGTTCATTTGGTAACTTGTCACTTGTCCTTTGTTCCTGGTTTCCAAAGTGTTGACTTTCACTTTGGTCTGGGCTTTCCCCATTTTGTTTGTGTTCGTTTGAACTTTGATCCTGGTTTTCAAATTGATGTCCCTCGTAAAACTGCTTCAAGTGATTAAAATGTACAACTTTCCTTAGTTTTCTTCTTCTTGTGTCTGAACGATTTCCTGCGAATTCAATCCTATAATCCAGATCTGATAAAACAGAAACCACCCTCCAGGGTCCAGACCAATATCAGTAAATCACCTTTCCTGTCATAGTAGTCTTTCTGTTTTTTCTGCGCGCCTTGAATATTGTCCCTTGCTAATGCTTCCGTTTGTTTAATTGACTCGATTTGAGAACTGACAAAGTCCGATACAGAATTGTGTATGGTGTTTTCATTTAGGCCAGTTTTGATCATGTCAATCGGTATTCGTATTTCAAGACCAAACATACGACGATAAGGTGTGAATTGTGTTGAATTATGCTCAGAAGACCGGTAGTGCATTAAAGCTTTCTGCAGTAGAGTATCCCATTTTTTATGGTTATTCGACACCATCTTCTTCAACATATTAATTAACGTTTGATTCATTCGCTCTGTTTCCTCATGTGACCATGGAGTGAATGGTGTGGTTCTGCTTTTTGCAATATTGATTGCTCTGCATAGGCTTCAGAAGGTGTTGCTTTCGAAATTGCTGCCCTGATCAAAATGCATATTATTTGGTACCCCAAAGCAACAAATTATTTCATTCATAACTTTTTCAGCTACTGTCTCTGCTGTTATATTATTTGTAGCGAACGCAAAAGTAAATTTTGTGAAGTAATCGGTGACGACTGTAATATATTTGTTTCCCATTTCCCTTTGTGGTAAGGGTCCTACGATATCGATTCCCAACCGCTCCATTGGAAATACAGTCCTAATATTTCGCATAGGTGCTTTTTGTTCAGGACGAGGACTTTTTGTTTCTTGACATACTACACATTGTCTAATGTAGAGTTCTACATCTTCCCGCAGATGAAACCAATGAAAACGCTCCCGAATAATGTTCTCGGAAATACGAGTTGATAGCTAACACCATCCTGTTTTGGTGATTCATCACACCAAATTCTATATAATTTACCCTTCCTAATCACTAGTCTGTGAAACTGGGACCAATAAAACCACAATTCCCTAGTTGAGCCTTGCATTACCTCTGGAGTAGGCTTCTCTTCCTGTTTTACCCACTTTGTAACTTTGGATATGACTTCATCACTTGTTTGAAAATTAGTAATTTCCTTGTCATTCCATCCAGATAGTGGCCCCAGCGACCAATTGTGAAAATAAGCATCGTCCTTTGTTTGCTTTTGAACTAAAAACACATCCTGGTTTTCTTGTTCATCCGTTTTAGTATTCGAACGTTCCCACGGAAAACGAGATAGTCCATCCGCATTAGAATGAATTCGACCCGGAGGATGTTCCACTTCAAACGGTAGAAACTCCACAATTCGTTCAAGCCAACGCACCTGTGGTCCTCATGTGTTTCTTGTCGTTTTCAGCCATGAAAGTGCACTGTTATCTGTCCTGACCTTAAGATCTTGACCATACACGTACGGTTCAAAGTGATCAAGAGCCCAAGCTAAACCTAGCATTTCTTTTTGGTAAACCGTGTACGTTTTATGTGCACCTTGCAATGCTCTAGCTGCATAAGCTATAGGTCTCTCTTCTCCCTCTTGTAATTGTGATAACGTAGCACCCAGTCCATTATCACTCGCATCAACGTCGACAATGGACGGTAGTTGATAACGTGGAAATGCCAAGACTGGTGCCGAATATAATTTATCGTTTATAATTTTGAATGCTTTCGTACAGTTTGAGTTCCAATTAAAAACATAATTTTTCTTTTCCAGTTGCCTAAGTGGGGCTGTTATTTCTGAATACATCGGTATAAAGCGCTGGTAATAACCTGCGTGACCTAAGAAAGATCTCAGCTCAGATATATTCGAAGGGGTAGGCCACTTTTGTATAATTTCATTCTTTGACGCGTCCACATCCAGATCTTTCGTTGAGATAACATGTCCCAGAACTTTTACCGGTAAAAGTTCACACTTTGACGGTTTGATTTTCACCCCAGCCTCCTCAAATGTGGTGAGTACTCGTTCCATTCTTTCCTTGTGTTCTTGTAGTGATGAAGCAAAGATAACTATGTCATCAAGGTAAACTAAGCAATCTGTCCATACTAAGCCCTTGAGTATGATATCCATGCCCCTTTGAAAAGTTGATGGTGAATTTGTCAGTCCGAATGGTAACTTTCGAAATTGGTAATGACCATCTGGGGTAGAAAAGCCGTTTTCTCCTTTGATTCATTGTTTAAATTCTCTTGCCAATAGCCTTTCAATAAATCAAAATGACTGAAATATTTCGCGTCATTTAAACTCTCTAATATGTCGTCTGGTCGTGGCAGAGGGTAAGCGTCTTTTTTCGTAACGGCATTGAGGCCACGGTAATCTACGCAGAAGCGTCTTCCTCCATCATTTTTATATACAATGACTACAGGTGCTGACCATGGTGATGTTGAATCCTCAATTATTCTATTTTCCAACATTTCGGTCACCTCCTCCTTGATAATAGACCTTTTAGCAGGTGCCATTCTACGGACGGGTATTTTTACAGGTTGAGATCTCTCCGTATCGATTTTGTGGATAGTTTCTTTAAATGTCCCAATGTCATATGGCCCAAGCGAAATAGCTGATTGATGTCGCGCCAGTAGTTCATAATGGCTATCTTTTTCTTCATTTGAAATGTTTGGATCATTGATTGGAAAAAGCGTCTTCAATTCGTCTTTCAAATTGCTAATTTGATAACAATAAATTGCAGCAGTTTCTGATTTAGTTTTCCTTTCAGAACATTGAACAAAATAGCATTCACTTGACGCAAGCGTACTGTCGGTTTGGGATGAAGATAAAAGTGGATGACATTTTCCCACGGTACTTCCTTTCCAGATCTTGACATCTTCACTCTTTGGATTGAATACTCGAACTGGAATTTTACCTTCATGACAAGTTGCCACAACTTTAATTATCCCTGTCTGTTATTTTTCTTCAAATAAATTTGCTGGTTCCAGAACACCAGTATATATATCATTACAATGTCCACTATTTACATTACAAGCAATATTCGCAACTGTTCTCGCCGGAATTATAACGGTGTGTCCTACATTAACATTAAAAACATCCAGCGTTTGTGAATAATGCAATTCTGCAGTATTTCCATTTAAACGTAAAGTGTCAGAGCCTAGGTCGATGACCGCATTGTAGGTTTTCAGCAAATCCTTACCTATGAGCAATGATTGCGATTGATTAGTACAAACATAGGTCGGCCAATATACTACATACCCCGCAATTTATATCGACAAGTTGGCAATTCCTTTTATATCTAAACAGTGCAACTTACTTGGTCCTGTAATTGTTAATTTTGTCTGTTCTAATTCCACTTTTATTTGTAATTCATCAAGCACAGCCTCATTTACAATTGTTATTTGAGCACCAGTATCGACCAATCCTAAAACTTTCAAATCATTATTTATAAGACACGACACATATACATTTTGCGGCAGACTTTTAGAGTGTTTTACCAGGGAAGAGAGTTCGCCTGTCCCTGTGCTCCCGTCCCTCTTCCGTTTCCCTGATTATGTGGCGATTTAGGACATTCCATATCACGCCAAAAATAACCATGTTGCTCACAAGCATACCACGTGCCTTGTCGATTTCCTTGACCACCTCCTCGATTTTGCCAATTTCGTTGTCCCCTACCTCCCTTTCCCATGGAGGTATTGCTTCTTCGTGATCCTGTTCCCCGTTTTTCCAGTGCTATAGTGATAGCTTCTGCTAAGTCTGTTGTATTAATGCTCTGTTGAGAATTAGCCATGTTGGCTGTGACACCCTGTTTCTTATTCAGATTTGCTTCCGTTCTCAATGCTACTTGTAGTGCCTCTTCTGCTGTTTTGGAATTTGCTTGTAATACCCATATTTTAAGAGTTTCTTCTAGTCCGTCCGTGAAATATTTACGAACCATAATGTCTCTGTATTTGTCATCCCACTCCGGAAAAGCCTTTCTAGCAAGACTCTTTATTGCACTCATCTATACATCCAAAGACTCATCCTTGCGTCTGTGTCTACTCTCCAATGCAGCTTGGAAAGTTGCCCTGTTACTCTCAGGGGCAAACTTGGCCGATAAGGCCTTGGTCAGGTTGTTCCAATTCTGACGCTCTTCTTCGGTACATTCCCAATATTTTAGATTAGCGTCACCTTCTAAAACTGTCGGAATCCTTGCCAGTTTGACATTTTCACACCAATTATTAAGACTAGATATTTGTTCATAGTTACGCAGCCAGATCACCCAATCTTCCAGTTCTGATCCTTTGAAAGACGAGGGCTTAATCTCTGATCTTTTTCCGATAAGTGTGCCTTCTTTCCTATCAGGACTGTTAGTGCTTTGATTGTTCTCACCTTTCACTGTTGTATCAGTGTTCTCAGCACTTTGATTTTTTTTAACTTCAACTGTGTTATCAGTGTTCTCAGTACTTTGATTTTGTGCCTTATGAATATTTTCTTCTACGTTACACAAACTTGCTTGCATGCTTTCAGCCAACTCTTTTTCCTTGTTGAGAATTAGAACATGAAGTTCCTGTTGTAATTCTCTTATTTGACCCTCAAGTTCCTTAACTCGGGATGTGACCATGTTGTTTCTTTCGTTCGATTCTGGACACAACGGCAAATAAATGTTTCAGTAAATACAATAAGTATAAAACCAGTTGACAGTAAGAGGCCTGTGGGCTCAACTTACCGAAAACTGTAGTTCTTTACTCAATTTGACAAATTCTGGGCATTTTAGACTTTTTTTCAATTTTCAGTGTATACACGAACTATTTATAGCACAATTTCAATTTTCATTGTACACACAAACTATTAATAGCACAAATTACAGTAAGAGGCATGTGGGCTCAACATACCTAAAATTTAAGTTCTCTTCTTAAGTCCGTGATTTTTTTAATCCAAACTTGTAATAATTCTTCAACGGGATGAAGTCCATCTGACAATTTATGGTAATAATACTGACTTGTTTTACTTTTTGGACAAGATTTGCGTGATGCCCCACTTCCTCTATGAGTGCGGAACTGGGAGTGAAATGCTAAATGTTTTCCAGTATGTTTCTTATTGAACTCGCTAATAAAAAGGTCATTTACTTCAGTTACAAATTGTTCAAGCGATCTTTGATGCTTACTTGTTACTTCACTTGGTGTCAGTTTTGATTTACTTGGATATTTTGCTACACTTTTCAGCACATCTTTTGGAGGGATAGTTGCAATAACTGTCTTACTTCCCTCGTGTTTTCTTTTAATTACCTTCGCCAACGAAATAAATTGCCTTACAATTTCAGTGAAATATTCATCACGGGCGTCACTTGAACAGTCCTTTAAATTGTCTGGAATATTGTTTATTCCCACACAAACAATAAAGAGTTTTCTTTCCTTTAGTGATTTATGTCTAAATCTTTTTTCAAAAGACGCATGATCCTTAATTTTGGATCCAGACTTAATGTGTAATACACAATTTTCGTCCTGAAACGTTGCTACTAGTCCTTTTAATCTCGAATCTCCCAAAATTATGGTAGTCATTCATCCAAATTAATGTTAATCCGTGAAATATAATGTTTATTTTTTAAAAGTATCCTGTCGGCGACTCCATTTGTAATGAAATAACAAAGGTGATAAACGATGCCAAAACTATTTAATACTTGTAATGTCAGAACATACAGACAACAACAAAATGGAAAGTAACTCTAACATTTCTACCGAATGTAAAGTGTTCATTCTAGACTTACAAAGTTCGCATCGTTACAATACAACTGCATCACGAATAAATAAAGTTTAAATTGGAATGAATCACATGGGTGGTGTAATAGCTAGAATGGTTGCCTCGAGTGCAGTAGATCGTAGTTCGAACCCCGGTCGCGTAAAGGCAAAGACTAATACAATTATGCAATTAGTATTTGTTGCTTTTCCGCAAAACATTAAGGAGAAATAAAAAAACTAGTTGTCTCAGGATCAGGATAATGTATCCTAGTGGAATGAAATGTCTACACGTTGCCTGTTGTTTACAGTGCTGTAGCACTATGAAAATTCTACTGAGCTTGTGGTCTAGTACAAAGCGTCTCACTTGAAAAAAATATTCATTTAACGTTAAACACCAACCACTCAAACCACTTACTCACGGTAAGAAAGAGATTACATCAGCTCATCCTGTATGATTTTGAAAGCAAAAAATACCAAATATTTTTTTTCTGACACATTTATATTAAAGGTATTTCGACAATCCACACAAGTAATTCATCTAAACATAAACTTAAAATTCAATTATTTCATGAAATGTGCATGTGACTTAATTTAATGTTGATAATAGTCAAAGAAGGGTAAGCTATTGAAGCCTTTCATCTTATTTCCAAAGTGGTCCTTTACAAATAATTCAAATAACAGCTTAAGATCAATCATCAAGGAGCGGGAATGTAGGATTACTTAAATATCAAGAAAGAATATTGAATCATTTAAAATACTTTCTATTCATATACAATGACATATATACAAGAAAAAAGTTAAGCACCCCCTGATATATTAAAACATAATAAGTTACACTAAGTTTAGATTCTAGTATTTATATTGATTATAGCAAGAACAATGTTTCATTAAAAAAATGTGCTCACACCGGTGTGACCATTATGTCTAATATCAACTATTCATGCACGTGAACCATGCCTCTCACGAATTACTCAAAATTCAGTATGTTCACGCTTCAAATTTGGGTATTTATGTCCGGTGTTTTAAAAAAATGTATTCATTCTCAGTAAGCATGTAACATGGCGAATATCAGAACCACAAAGATGGCAAATAATCGGCATGCATACTACAGGGATGCCCTTCAAATGGCATATATTTCCAATTATTTACTTCTACATTTCAAGTGACTTTAAACTTCTTTCTTAAATATTCGTAGATCAGTGATGGATTTGACCGAATCATATAGTAAGTTCGAAGCCTTATATCTTAGGCGCTACATACTTAAAAGAACTCGTTCTTAGTTTAAGTTAAGGATGTTCGTTATTTTTGTTTATACTTGTTCCTACTTTTAATCAAACAATCTGTTTTGTTTTGTGCCACTTGTAATTAGCTTTTATTCAAAACATGAGATATACCTGCACATCAAGAGGAACAGGACGAACAGAAAAAGACAAAATGACATTAGATGAATGTCATGCTCAAAGTTGTTATTGTTTCAGAAGATAGACAAGTTCCTTTTACATACATCAATCTCAAAAGAGAATTAACCTTTTTAATATTGGTATTGGTTGTTCATAGTTTTTAGCCGTTTTTAATAAACTTACATTTAATGGAAGACAACTATCCTTTTTCTTGTGATGTCATCGTCAGTCATTTCAAACATACGATTTTTATCAACCTTGTTATGTAAATACATTGTAAATATCATTTTAAGTCATTTAAATTAATTGTTTTTATTGCTTTAGCATGTATAAATAAAACCTATAACATTTATTAGTGTTATATTTTAATTTTCCTACAGTTTAGCAAAAACTATGTTTGGTGTGTTTTTGAGCCTAATATCTAGCTGATAAAATAAATTACCTTGTGATCGGATATTTGTGGTGCCCTTCTCCCCCCCCCCCCTTTGTCCCTTGGTGTCCTAAATACGTGCTTATTTTGCCTAAGGGTTAATCCAGGACTGACACTGTGGTAACGTTATTACCGAAACGAGGATTACACAATGTATATGCATTTCATACGCAAGTTACAATAATTTAATTTTGACTATATTAGCTTCAACATCTTTATCTAATATTTCTTTAATTTTTTTTCAATTCAAAGAAAAATACTCTGTAACACTCATACTAAATTTATAATAAAATAATAGAGAAAGGAGTCGGAAGCCATCCATCCTCAATACGAAAGTAGTTCCGTGTTGAAATGCTGTAAAAAACAAATACTATGCATAATATGTACAACATGGCGTGAGATTATAAGGGGCCGTCGTGGCCGTGATCGTATGGTAGTTGGATTTAAAACTACCTATGCAATCGGTGCCTATCACCAATAAAGTTGTGGGTTCGACTCTCGCTCAGGGCGAGATGTACAACATTATGTGATAAAGTTTGTCAGTGACTTGCGGCAGGTCGGTAGTTTTCTCTGGATCCTCCGGTTTCCTCCACCAATAAAACTGACCGCCATGAGAGAACTGAAATATTGCTGAAAGTGGCGTTAAACACCATAAAGATAAAAGTGAGATTCTAAATGTTATACACCAAGTTTGATATTTTAACACTTATATGTATAATATACACAACATATCTACGACAGTTAGAGTACATAAGCTTCATAGCAAGTATTGTCAACATGCTATACAATTATACGAAGCGCTTAGGTTATGATAAGAAGGATGTGGAGTCAACAAACAGGAAGATTTATGCATTTAAGGGAACAACCATTATCTTATCGGCGGGTGGGGTTTTCGTCTCTTAGTCTACACACACTTTACAATGTACTTCTTCAAAATTAGGATAAGGTATATACGGGGAACTGAAGGACATTGAAGTGTTGTAAACTTTTTGTTGCATAGTCCGCCAGACAGGAGACATTTTGTTTTTTTGCAATCAAGGCCCCCACACCATATAAAAAATGGTTGGTGGCTAAGTCTAATAAAAATGTGGATATCAAATGTATTGTCCACGATGCATTTCTTAATAACCTTCATCAGGTACACTTAAAATCGAAAGATTGGAAAGCCAAATAATTTAAAATTTGGGAGCAATAAAACCAAAGGGCCTAAACAGAATTGTGTGTGTGTGTGTGCGTGTGCGTGCGCGTGCGTGTGTGTGTGTGTGTGTGTGTGTGTGTGTGTGTCCCAGCATCATTAATTAAGCATGTCCCAATTTACGAACGACATACGCAATGGCACTGATGTTTACACTTCAACATGCGTTTGAACTTTCAACGCTTCCTTCAATTCCATGCAAAGGTCATGTTGACGGCCTATTTTAATTCTTGTTTTATCATTGTTCGCCAAACATTCTTTCCTGTTTCTTTTTCTAACAAAATCAGTTACAATTCTAGTACGACCGCGTGCAGGTTTTTTCTATCCGCATACATGTTTCCCTCAACAACAGATTCGCGCATGCTTAGTAAAGGTCACATAAGGTCATATGGATAGGAGCCATATTTTGTCATACAGACAGGAATGTATATTTGAGAAGCGTTTTCATGAAAATGATAGTGAATGGAAGGACTTTTTATGCTTTTAATGTACTCCTTGTAAAAATTCTGGAAAAAAAAAAAATCTTCTTATCATCAGCATTACCCCTTTATCTGGTTTCTTTAATTTTGCATTTACATTTTAAATAACAACTTTCTGATTCTCTAAGGTATGTTTGTAGGTTTAATATGACAATGTTGTCTTACATCATCTTTCGTCTTCCATTTACCTACAAGTTGACATCAAGAAGAATTATGAGGACATCCGACCAAATGTATCGAGGTTACATTACCGAACAATAAACAATACCCGAATATTTCGAGTGGTATCTTCTATGATACGTGCATTCAAAACGTTTCAAATGAAAGATATGTCATTGTGGCATTTAAGTAACCCGACAATTAATCTCTCAGATACATTTTAGTTTAGTAGTTTTTACTCCTGACTGTTACAACCGATTTGAAATTGTACGACACAGGGCATACTCTTAATTATTTTCGAATGAATACACTGTTCAAAATTTAGCAAACATATGATTCTCTCTTTCATTACAATTTTGCATCTACTATGCGCAATGCATGCATTATTGCACAGACCTATCATAACTATATACATCAAGATATTTTTGGACGAAAAAACCACTTCTTCAATATATTACTTGAAACACTCGTCTTCACGGGAAGGGTAAATTTGTATTTGTTCACACCCTAATAGATATGAACGAGTTAAAGAGTGTGTTTTTACTATTTAGTTATTTAACATATTTTAACAAGTTAAAGTGTTGTGTTCAATAAAACATCCTGTTTTATTATTTTTATGATAGTATACATTATTTCTTATTTATAACTGTGTCTCGTCATATTAATATAGAATTATTCTACAAATAAGAGTGGTAAGTTGTTGTTATGATACTTTTTTAATTAACATAATATAATTTAACATGTGAATAACGCGTTGTTTTTTTAATAATAGATGAAAAGGTGCACAGTTATGAGCAAGCAATCTCATTTTGTCTCAATGTCATAATTTCACTAACCACACAATATATGTTTCATTATCCATGACAGTGCTTACGGGTGAGGTATGGGTTATGGTGTTGTAACGCCACTTTCAACAATATTTCAGCTATATCGTGGCGGTCAGTTTTATTGGTGGAGGAAACCAAAGTACCCAGAGAAAACCACCGAACTTTCACAAGTCACTGACAAATTTTATCACATAACATTGTACCGAGGACACATCGCCATACTTTTAAGTATAAGAGACTGCGAGGTATATCCTAGTGTGTATTTGATAATCTCTGTAATACGAACGAATGTCCTAACGCTATCTTAATTACAATATATGAAAGTGTGTCACTTACATATCTCGTAACGTGCGTTCACTACATTAAGAGCAATTTTAAATTACAATAAGCAATACTTTTTACATATCACCTAAATCTCAGAATATTTTATCGACGTTTTCCCATTAGGGGAATCGAAAATCTTTTATCATGCTATCAAACATTTCTTAGTACAAATGGGAGACTCATATTATTCATTTTTGCAACTTTACGCCCATTTGTTGTTATGTTAAAATGTCGTTCCCATAAAAGACAAATGAAAGATAACTACATATTCATATTTTTACCATCTCGTACGTGCCATGGTAAAATTTGACGATATTTAAGTGAAGTTGACCTATGACCTATGGTCAGAATATCCAGTATTTTGTCTGTGAGCGCGAGTTTAATATTCATAAAATATGTAATCGACTTGTACATTACAAGCCACCATTCGTAGCACAGTGTTTTAAAGCGCTACGAACGTGAGGGGCACATTCAGCTTGGACAACATTGAATGTGAATTGTATCCCTGCAGAACTTACGGATACTTTCAAGAGAGGCCGTACTGCTCGAGGCGTAATACTCTATGTACTATTTCTATTCATCGAGGTTCTCACGGGGTTGAAACAATGACAATATATCAAAATCAATGCATCGTAATCTGCTAGACGTAATGCAATATCTTAATAATCTGGGAAAATATTCTTAGATTTGACTGCTGTTAAATCCGACCTTTATGGTATGAAACACTCAATACACATAGTGAAAATATAGACACAAGTGGTTTGCTAACTGCTGTCGTATTATATTAAAATATAAGTCATAATTATAAACAATATTTATGGTTTTCAAGATAACGAGACCTCCTGAATTCACAACGTCATACTTCACTTAAATTTACAACAAGCTTTCCTCATATACGTGTTATATTTGTGCATTAATAGCTCAAGTTCATGTAAACATTTACCTACCAACCATTCATTTTAGATTTAACAGAAGTACGAAATGCTTGCTTATGAATATTTTTTATGCAAATTGCTTCGACGAATATTGAGCAACCGAGCGTAGTACTACTGAGAACGTGCGGAAAACACATGTCTAGTTAATAACATAAAATATCACATAAAAATGTCGTCTACGCCTTACATGGGCCAAGCATTTTATACCTTTCGTTCTACATAAATCAGGTAACAGGTTACATTTTGTACTAATATATGCATACTAGGCAAATAATGCAAAACAAATTTATTCGCATACAACATTTCTCTTGTTTATGCACAGCAAATTGAAGGATTAAAAAAACCAAATAGTAAATGGTGTAGCGTAAATGGTGTAAGGGGCATAGTGTGTCATGTATGTGGTAAAGTGTGACGTTTGTGTAGTATAATTATAAATGAGGAATTGTGCGAATGTTTAGCGTGTATGGTAATGTAGACCTACAATTCTAAAGGAAGTTCTGATTATTTTTAGCATATTCTTGAATAGTGTATGTGATGTAGACATTGGAGAGGTGTATATTGCGGCTTGCAAATGGAAAATATATAATTATCACCTTTAAAATTTAATAAGAAAGACGTCTATTGTCAACTTGCGACGCATTTACGAAAGAGTTACCAATTGATAATGTGTGTTTCACATAGTTATACAGGATGTAAGCTAGCACGGAATCATATATGTTGTGTGATAAGACATCACATTTATTTGGGGAAAGTGAATGAAGTGGATCGAGGTAATATGCAAACTTCGTTTAAAGCGCTTAGATATATTTAAATGGTAGTCACAATTCTGAACGCCAATTGTAAGCTAATAACACAGCCACCGAATTTAACAGTCATATTGTCAATCGGAAAACCTAGCATCACTTATCTGTAAATATATTTGAACTTGCACGCTATGCCATTGGTTGCTTGCTTTGTTCGCTTTGCTGATATTGGTGGAATTGCTTACCATCACTATAAACTTTCGTTTGATAATTCTTGAAAAGACAGTGATTAATAAATAATGCCATATATTTGAACGATGTCTAGTTAGTGTATTGTAGCAATTAAGACTGTTGAAAGATAAAGACGTTACGCGCGATGTTCGTTCCTATAAACGTAAAAGACGTAAAACAAAATGAACGACGTTTCTTTAAAGTTTTTTATGTTTTGTGTTTACATATTGCGTAGTTTGTATAAAATAATGGATGTGTTTTTACACTAAACTGCGTAGTAAATGGATCTCGAAAATAATTTTCCTTCGAATTAACAAAATGTTGACTATTTTACATGACTAACCAAATAATTCTCAAAGAACAATTAAAAATGTCAGGTCCCGGTGTTGATTTTGTCGCATGTACGTTTATCCTTTTCTTCAAGAACTAAAATGATTTTTATTCAATCCGTTAAAAAATACAATATAAATTTTCCACAGAAAAATATGATGCTTTGTATTTTGCTGTTTCTGTCGGATCGTTGTCTCATGGACAATTATTCCACGTCTCAGTAATTTCCATTGACCTCATAAAAAACACTATCAAAACATATATGCAAGTCGTTTTATCACATTATACTTCCATTTCATCTAAAACTGATAAAATATCCAAATGTGTAGTTTCAGTAAGATTAAGTGCCCCATTCAGGCACTGAAGTATTGGAGAAATATAAAATATAAACGGAACTGAAATAATCGAACGTTTCTTATCCAACAATTTTAATGATAAGCATTTTCTGGTTCGGTCAAAATAACAACCATGGACAATTTTACTGCCTTTTCCGTAAGTTATACCTCAATCATCGGTAGTGTCTTTCGTGAGAACTTGAGGACATGAACTTGCTCTAAACAGATAATAATTGGAATCCGATTCATCAAAAAAATGTTGACTATTTTACATGACTAACCAAATAATTCTCAAAGAACAATTAAAAATGTCAGGTCCCGGTGTTGATTTTGTCGCATGTACGTTTATCCTTTTCTTCAAGAACTAAAATGATTTTTATTCAATCCGTTAAAAAATACAATATAAATTTTCCACAGAAAAATATGATGCTTTGTATTTTGCTGTTTCTGTCGGATC
The DNA here is from genome assembly GCA_002080005.1 of Gigantidas platifrons. Classification (NCBI taxonomy): domain Eukaryota; kingdom Metazoa; phylum Mollusca; class Bivalvia; order Mytilida; family Modiolidae; genus Gigantidas; species Gigantidas platifrons. The sequence continues at coordinate 64,233 of MJUT01042279.1, read as the reverse complement.
GTTGTCTCATGGACAATTATTCCACGTCTCAGTAATTTCCATTGACCTCATAAAAAACACTATCAAAACATATATGCAAGTCGTTTTATCACATTATACTTCCATTTCATCTAAAACTGATAAAATATCCAAATGTGTAGTTTCAGTAAGATTAAGTGCCCCATTCAGGCACTGAAGTATTGGAGAAATATAAATTATAAACGGAACTGAAATAATCGAACGTTTCTTATCCAACAATTTTAATGATAAGCATTTTCTGGTTCGGTCAAAATAACAACCATGGACAATTTTACTGCCTTTTCCGTAAGTTATACCTCAATCATCGGTAGTGTCTTTCGTGAGAACTTGAGGACATGAACTTGCTCTAAACAGATAATAATTGGAATCCGATTCATCCGTGTACACCGCAAGAATAGTTCCTTCCGCGATAACGTCCGCCTTTTCATACTCGTCGTTTTCCGTGCTATGAACAGATCGAGAATTCCGGTTATTATCAATATATATTGGAATTGTCACATTACCTCCAATGGCATTGTTTTTACAGTTATTATAATTACAAGTAATACAGTTTTCACACGTATAACACGACATATTGCGAACTGCTAAAGTATCATTATTTGATTTTGTCGAAGCGATTTGATGTAGACGCCAAATGCCAGGGACTGCTTTGAATGAAATATTGTTTCTGTCAATTTTTTCAACATAGCGAAAGATACGGCGCTTAGAATAAGTAGACTTAGAATCTTTCAAATTATTTTCACAGTAATTGAAAAAATCGGATGCTGATTGTATTATTTCGCTTCCACGATAAACTTCCAAATCCAGTTGATTCTTTAAAAAGCCACCAGCGGCATCCTGCGGACCCTTAGCATGACTTGTCTCAAAATAATTTCTTATGAAGAGATCGTAGTCATGTTCAGTGCAAATGTTTTGAATAAGTCCAAAACAATTTCTATATTTATACTGAGGGTGCATCCTTCTGTGAATTCGTGTATTACTTTCACGTTATATTGAATAGAGTCTAAATAGTCCCGAATAAGGTTTTGAACTTTTTCAGTGAAAAATTGATCGTGTTTGTTATCAGGGCTAATCACGAAAAAGTGTTCTGTTACGATAAACGGTATATCGAGTAAACTTTCCACACCGTCAACTTCTAGAATAGCATGTCTATAAATTACGGATACATGAATGAACACCTCGGTGCGCTGAAAATATGTTTGTTGTAATTCAAACTTTTCTTTGCAACCATAATTTTCAGAATAGTCATGAATAACAACGCGTATAAATGAACTTAAAATGAGGTTTCATAGTTTCATTTGAATGCGTTTTTTTCGTTTCCATTTCTTATCGAACATTCTTAATTCAACAGGTTTTTAATAGTTTTAAAAAGTCAGACAGTTTACGCTTAGTTTTTATATGAATAGAACATTTTGTTGTCTTGGCTGATACATTAACCCTTTCTAGTAACGTTTTACCTTCTTACTACTTTCAGACTAATGTGTGAAGGAAATGAAATCCCCAGTTAAAATTGTAGCTATATTTGTACAATTGATCTGTATCATCAAATCACAAAGTAAGTTTATTATATAGTAGAAAATTAGAAATTAATGATGACATGCCATACATTTGTAACTTCTTATTTTGTTGAAAGAAGAGTTTGAAGATACCAATGGGTTAATCAGAATCGGTATATCGAAGAACAGACAACACAATGACCAAAAGAAAAAGTACAAAAACACAAACAACAATCTACAAAACATATTATAACAACCGCGACCCTGGGGCTAGAGTCAGAACACCCAGAGCAGCAGTAGTTACATAAATAATTATAGTATGCGTGAATCTATAAGCGCATAAAACTGGTGTTCCGCTAGTACACCACCAGTTTAACGGAGTTACAGAGAAAGGATCAACACCTCCACGGATACTAAGTGCAAGTAGATACTCAAAAATAGATCAGGGCTCAATCAAATTTTAATACCTTATTAAGATATATAAAATGTATTCGGACGGAAGAGCAGGCTCTACCACTGGAAGGTCGACTGGTCTACTGGGATATGGTCGACTGGGCAATAAACATATGTACACCGACTTGTTTATTCAATATTAATTAAATAAACTATTTACATATACTCCAAGACTATCCTTTATTCAAACCTTAAAGTATAGATAACCGTCCCTTAAATGGTAAACTCACAACCCCGGACACCCCCGTCTATTAAATCGTTTAACCACTGATCTGAACAAGTTATATATCCTCCCCCTGCGGTGTACGTTAACACCACTACTAAAAGATAAACCACCAACGCACCGGCACCGGGGCGCCACCAAAGCACCGGCACCGAAGCACCACCAAATCTTTGGCACCGGAACACCTTATTAATTATTATTTGTTTTGTATCCGAAGGATCCAAACTGTAAACTCTACAGTTAATACTTTGTCGCCATTACTTATAACTGTTACAAATAAAATATATACAACAACTATCAATCAGCACTGAGTTGCAGAATGATACCGTCACCTGAGCACCAACAAATCACCGTCACCTGACCGGAGCACTTTATTAATTGTTATATGTTTTGTATTCGAGGGATCCAAACTGTAAACTTTAGTTAATATCTACACCGTCACCGGAGCACATGATTACATATTATTTGTTTTGTATCCCGTAAACTTTAGTTAATATCTACACCGTCACCGGAGCACATGCAAATCACCGGCACCGGATCACCTTATTTTACATACAACTCACTTTAACTTCGCTTAAACTGTCTGACATTTTTCCAATCCAATTTTCTATCACACTTTCAATTTAGCCACCTGAAAAACTTGTTCTGCCGCCGTATACGGAGTATTTATAGGACAGATAGCCAATCAAATTGCAGAGTTGGCTCACTGCTACATTTAAGCCAATCAAAGCGCTTTGAAAACCAGGGGCCAATCTGTGTCTTGAACTTCCAGAAAAGGGTATTCCCCTTCTGCATTAAAATTTCGGCCCTTTTTATAAACAAATGTACGGCAGTGTACAATTAAATTATTCTAACCTTTTTAGACACAATTTTCTGTATGAAGTTTTAATTTGTTAATATAATAATTAAATTTACTTCAATCGACGATATTTTAAACCGGTTTTCGGTCCAACGCGAGCATTACGACTAGGAATCAAATGAATCACCGGAACCGGTGCTACTTTGTCACCGAGCATCATAAGGTAAACAAACTTCGTATCACATGCATTTGACAGAAAATATCCACCCAAACAAGCAAATATATACAGATACACCGAGAAACGGACACGGGCAGAGAAATAAAATTTCCATCCGCTCTGTTCCTCCTAAATATCATCTGTAATTTCAGTAACCCTCCTTTTCATTTACACCCTCATATATTCGACCATTATTTGATTTACAGATAAACCTCTTTCTGTACAAACATTCATGCATGTTTAGAGATAAGCCAATAGTTCCTACGATTTTTATATTAGCAGGGATCCATTAATATGAGGAGGCATGGCCTATAGAGAGGACGATAGTATTTGAAATTAAGTGATACTAAAAATATCTATACCTAATATATTTATCATTAAACTGTAAACACTGTCATGTGGAATCTAGAGTTACCTTTACACTGTATTAGTTATTATAATATTTAATATGGGAGCAATGCTCCCAGGAGCGGAGATCACTAGACATACAAGGGTTGGGGTCCACTACGAAGTTATGCGAGTGCCAATGGCACGAGAGTTCGTACTAAAACTGTTCATGCCGTGGGTGAGGGTCTATTCTTAACAGTTAATTCTATACTATCAAAGAGGAGGGTCGCTAGGCAAAGAGGAAGGTCGATTGACGTCACTGAGAAGTTTGAAAATACCATATATCGATAGATAAATGAAAAAGCTCCAAGTTACGAAATTGTATGAATGGTTACGAAATGGGTACGAAG